>CATIWR010043773.1:0-14329 GCA_949677035.1 Omphalea diandra
GTTTCTGGTATAACCCATAATTTTTCCCTCAAAATCTGACCCTAATGGTCTGTATTCTTATCTTAAATAAGTCAAAAGATTGGGGCTGGTTTCCTATTGGTTGAAAGTTAAAAGTTTTGCTTTTAGTCACTCTTCTTCACTCCTTAAGCACTTCCATCCATCTCCAAATTCCTAGATGCTCCCTATACTTTTAGATGAGCTTTCAAACACCATTATTTATGATGCTATAATAAGCGCACAACATGAAATAATTTGTCATATAACTATGCAAACACTGCATATATGTTCAAGCATCCCAAATGCAACGGTGCCATTGTCATTGTCGTGTTTTTACAATTCACATGTCTAAATGATTATTTATCCTGTGCAAATGTTCATGTGAGATTTCATATCATTTGTGCAATGAATATATTCATGTGATAATGCTAATGAATAAGGATAGGGATGTTACATTGATCCCTTTTCTAAGTGATTTGCAAGTGTTTGACAAGTTAGTCACAACATCCTTTTAGTTCCATATGCAAGTGTTTATTCATAATGGTGTACCAAGTAATGATTAAGATTGTACAATTCTTACTTTACTTGTATTCATATGTAAAATGTCGCAATTCAATCACATATAAATGTAATAGAATACAACCATATCACAAAATCATCACACATATACAATAGAATCCAATTATGGCTTGTACTCACCTTTGATATAACCAACCTCTAAAGTAGGTTTGAACATCTCTCTTGAGCTTCCTCAATGTGTTGGGATCCTAAATTTTGATACATATGTCATTATATCCAAAATGAGTTTATATGCATGGTATGCAACTATGGTTATGTTCCATGCAAGTGGACCTAGTATTTAAGCTTATAATTCTCGTATGGTAGTCTAACCTTGTTGCACTATCACAGTAATATATATATATATATATATATCCAAATGAGTTGATTATTTTTTTACATAAACTAGACACATAATGATGAAACATAGTAAAAATTCATGTCAATATAAGACATATAGAAAATATGGTGAATTTTTAAATTCTGTCATTTTTTTGTGTGATCAAAGTTTGATCAGGCCTTACATTATTAGTCATATCTCAAATTGTTCAAACAAAATTGCAAAATTAATTTACCAAAAGTCAAACAACACATAAATGAACATTTTTTTTATGTTTTACATATTGTCATTTTAATCTATAGAGTCACCAATTTAGATGGTCAATCTCACAGTGAGTAGGTTTCAAAATGTTGAGAATTAGTCACAATAAATGAGCAATATCTCCTTACCTACAACATACTTGGCAAAATAGTTTTACAAGAATGTATATGAGAATAAATATATAACTTTCATGTTTATAACATTACTAAATTCCCATTATATTGCCACAAAATTCTTGGAAAATAGAATTAAGTGATTAAATAGGTTTCATCAGGTTCAGGGTTAGTTACAATAGAAGAGGGATATCTCTTTCCACACAAAAAAATCAAGCACAACTGTTTAATAAAAATTTGGAGGGTATATAGACCTACAAATTTCATATTTTGAAATTTGTCTAAATTAACACACAAGGCCATCAAAATATATGAAAACAAAAAGACTAAAAAGATTTTGGTAGGTTCTGAACCAACTCTAATGAAGGAGCCATAGCTCTTCACACATAATATGCTCAGCAAAATTTTTCACATAATTTAGATAGGTCATAAAGATATAACTTTCATTGTTTACACTTTCCCTATTTCCTCTTTTAGGGTTATGAAATCATGAGTACAATAATTTGCTCTAACAATAAAACCAACACAATTAGTTCTTGTTTCTCTTAAGCTTCAACTTCCATACATGAGTTTTGCCTTAAATTACTCCATAATTCATACTAAACATGCATGTTTAACATGTTATGAGGGAGGAATTTCATATGGGAAGAAGATAAAATCACTTAACTCTTTTGCCAAATTTAGAAAAGCTTAGGGTTTCCTTCCTAGCAAGCTTACTTTTCTTCCACTTGTTCCACATCTTCCTCTTTTTCTTTTCCTTTCTTTCTTTCTTTCTTAGCTCTCTTTATTTTGTAGTTCCTTCTCACATTTTTTTCTCTCTAATCTACTCCTAAAAAAGGAGAAATTCAACATGTACACCTATTATAATAAGACAAAATCATGATGGCTTACTTCCATTGATTGGAAAGATCGATTTTCATCTTTTAGTCCTTTTTCACTCCATCACCTCAGTCCATCTACTAATCACCATATGCTCCTTATGGTTTTAAATAAACTATAAAATGCCATTATTTATGATGTTATATCATGCACACAACATAAGATAATTTTCTATGCAATTATACAAGTATCACATATATGTTCATATGTCCTAAAGGAAGGGTGCAAGTATCAACATCATGCTTATCAATTCACATATCTGAATGATCATTTATCCAATGCATATGTCCATATGGATTTCAAATCATTTATGTAATGAATATGTTCATGTGAGCATGTTAATGAATGAGGATAGGAATGTTACAATATCCATACTTATAGTATACTATATTACTTATCGACCTGTGCACTTGTAGTATAAGGTTATTTTATGCTAAGCATACTCATCACCCATCATTAGAATTGATTATCATTGCCAAGCAAGATCGCTTCCTAAATAGTATGCTAGTCTTCTCACTATAGTGCATTGGTGTTTTACTATAGCAATAGTTCACTTGATATTTTTATACTTTTGCTCTAGCAAGCACCACTCATGTAAGTTTTCTACACTTTCACTCCATATGCTATTATATTATTTCTTATTTACTAATTTGAAATTAATTTTATGTAGATTCCTTAAGTCTAGGTTAAGCACTTAGTTAATTTGATCGCAACCTTAAAAAAATATGCACTCACCATACTAGGGAGTTGTTAGTAGTAAGTTAATTAATGTATGCTTGATGAAGCATGCTTATGTGTGTAACCATACCCTGACCATCTAGAACTCTTCCTTCTTCTTGTCATTATAGGAGGAAATTGTCTAAAGAGATTAGATATATAAAAAGTTTACGTTAAGCTATGTTAGGCACAAATACAGTTATAGGAGCTAAAGATGGATGAGGATGGCATCAAGGATGAGGTTTAGGCTTGCCTTGTAACTCTTTATTTTCTTTTTGCTTAGTGCAAGGAATTCCTGTACATCTCTAAATAGTTTGGGCATTATTTTTACATGCTGAGCCTTTACTTGCCTTAATTTTGTTATAATTTTGAAATCAATTATTTATGATAGTAGTATTTTTTTTCTCTTCTATCATTTTGTGTATGTATTTTGATGTGTCTCAATGTGTACTACAATTTTGTTGTTATCTATTCATGTGCATGCATAATAATTACCCCATTATTCAGTAAAAATCCACCCTCATGAGAAAGCTACCATAATTTTTCCCTATCACTAGAGGTCTACACAAACCATTAAGTTGTTTATACATGTAACTACTTGTTTGTATAGACAACTAAAACAACTAAATAGGTTTGTACATATAACTTTAATGTTCACACAATTGTCATCGACTATCATTTAAAACTCATTTTATCCCTTTATTCCTTGATTTTTATGCAGACAATAGCCATTTTAAATCTAAAGAACATGGCTAAAGAGTTTCTAAAATCACTTCATGCCCAATATTAGTCATTCATTTCTTGGTTAGGCTCTGTGCTATTTTTCTTTCATCAAGCTCAATCTTGACTTTTTGTGTATGACTTGTAGGTTTTAGTACTCATTTAGCCATTTACAGATTTTGGTACTCATTTAGCCATTATTTTCATTATGGGGATGCAAACATTTGCCCAATATTATGGAGTTTAGGCCATCTTGGATTGATATATTTCGGGCACAAATAGGATTACTCTTCCATACTAGGATTATCCACATAGACATACGATGATGGATCTATTTGATTTGCTCTATAAAGAGGTACCTATATATACTTTGGAGGGAGAAAAAGTTGTTACTTGCCTCTTTATTGATTTTATACTCTAATAGAAGTGAATCTATAGTGACCTACATACATATTTTGTTGGCACTTTGAATGGGTGAATATCAGCTTTAGAAAGATGATAAATAGGTGGATTTCTAGGCCTTTAGGCTTATAGAGGAGATTAAGTTAGGTTAAACACTAATACTTATTGTTTTAGGCAAAACCTTAGTGGGTGTGGACAAAGTTGCCTTGGGAATCATTTAGTCTTTCTCAAGGAACCCTTTGCTTCTTTAGTTGTGCCTCTTTGTGGGATAAATCTTAATTCCTCCTCCAACCTCCTCTTTTCTTTATTTAATTTTAATTTTAATTTCTCTTTATTATTTTCTTTTTTTTTTCATATTTTTCTTTTTTTTTTTTCAACTTAATTTTTTTCTAAACTACCCTACAAAATTTTAATCTAATGGGTGGCTCAATTTTGCCTAGGCCATCTTTTGAGTTTTTAACCTAACAAGCCTTTTTTTTTTTTCTATATTTGGTTACTGGGGAGAATGAATTTATTAGAGGCTTTTAATATAGAGGCAAGACGATACTTCTTATAACATCACTTAAATTGTCACCTACTAAGACTTGCTTTCTATAATGGAGTAGACCAAGTGGCTATCTTGCATCTCTAACCATGACATCCATTGGACATACCCCAAGGGGAGATTGATCAAAAAGTGGTTTCATGATTACACCTACTTTATCTTTTAACACCTTGTATGATCCTTATTGGGCTTGATGCCAATTTAGAGTTCCTAGTATTCAGTCGACTTTCTTCCTTCCTTCGTAAAGGGACCACTCACTCAACATTTTCTAGATAAGGCAAATCCTAATTGGACTGATCATTAAGTTTATCACTTTCTTACCATTAGGGCTTCTCTTTCTAATGACATTGGTTTTTAGCCATGGTGGTGCGATGCATCGAGCACTTAGAATGCTAAAAACCTCATGATTCATAGAGTACTAGCATAGTTTGAGGAAAATTCTATAGTTTATTTATTTTAGATGCACATATGGCAAATGCTACTTATATTATGATGACATATTTCCTTTTAGTGCTATGCTTTATCATGAATCATTTCATTTTGCATATTCAATAGTAAGTCTATGCATATTTCACTACTTTTAATATTAAGTCTATGCATATTTCATTTTGCATGTTCAATATCAAGTCTATGCATATTTTACTACTTTTAATAATAACACATCCAAATATTTCAACATTTTTGCTAATCATGGTTCATTGATGTCATTCTTTTATGCTCCATCTTTGGGATTAACATATTGTCAATCACTTGCTCTTTTTATTTTTGGATCACCCCATTGTTATGCTTTCTTGTCAACTAGTCTTCCTCTCTCTATTTTTAACTCTTTTTTATTATTATATTCTTTTGATTTTATTCACCCTAACTTTTGCCTAAGCCAATCCTTTTAGATTTTTTTGACTTGGCAGACTATTTTAACTTTTTCCCTAGATTATCCTTCTAGGTTTTTAACTACTTTAACTTTTTCCTAAATTATCTTTCTAAGTTTTTAGCCTAACAAACTTTTTTTTCTTTGCCCTAACTAACCTTTGCTTGGGCAACCTTTTTGGGTTTTTAACCAAGTAAACTTCTCTTTTTTTAAGTTCACATAAAATATCTTTTTAGTCAATCCAAGTTTACAGGTTTAAATAATTCATTCTCCTTCCAATATGATAGCTTCATCGCTCCCCATTATAAGATTTATTTAACCACAAAAGGACATTTCCATTTTGACTTAAATTTTCCCTTTAGATTTGGAGCTTATGGATGTATTGCCTTTAATATTAAATCTCTTGCTCTTATCATTCCTAGCTTAACACTTTTCTTAAATGTTTGTGTCATTGTGAGCATTATATTTTAAAACCTAGTATCAAAGCCTAGTGATGAGAAACCATGAGAAATATTCCTCAAAGAATGAGAGGAAAGTTTGCAAAAATGAAGGAATAAGGTTTGGAAGAAACCATGGACAAAACCCAAACCAACCCTAACTTAAAGCCTATTAGAATAACCATTAGATGGTGGTATAACCAACTTACTTGGCTATACAACCAACTCACTGGATTATACAGCTAAGTTTCCCACCTTAACATAGAGAAGATTTAGGGACAATTGATTGTTGACCTCTATACGCTTATATAACCAACCTTTAATTTATACAACCAACTTTTGGCTATATAGATAACTTAAAAAAAACTAAATTTAAAATTTTCTTTAATATTATCTACTAAAGAATGAGGATTAAGTGCAATATGAACCATTTGTCTTAGGTACACCCTTTTTTCTATATAAATGCCTCATTAAAAGAGGATAAATGATGGTCTTTTCCACATTAGTGTTACTTTGCCAAAACTTCATCTCACCATTACCAAAACACTCAAAACTAAAAAAAATCAAAATGCTGAATCTAAAAATAAAGATTCAAGGTAATAGCCAAGTCTTTGGGACTTGATTTTGCAATTTTGTTGTGCATATTACAGGATAATCTGCCATTTTGAGTGCTTTTGAAGGCAATATACATCAAAAGAGCATTTAAGACCTGAAACCCTTTCTTTCCTCTACATCCCTTTTATTTTTCTTTTTCTTTCATAAAATATCAATCCTAATGATCTGTATAGACTTTGTAATAGTCTGTATATACCATTAGTTGGTCTATATATCTAGCTTTGACTGAAATCTATAACTTTTTTTAACCACTTTTATTTTCATTTTATTCTTGGTTTTAAGGCTTTTAAGGGTTTTTTTATAAGCTCTAATGATGAAACATGAATAGATTTTCAATAGTCACTTAAAAATTGGGTAAGGATTCCTTTTTCTTTTATTTTGTATCCATTTATGTGCTATTAAGGGGTGTAATTATTTGAGGAATCTTATACCTAAAACCCTATGATCCTATCAAGTTAGGTGTTTTTGTGATTGACTTGTTTTACTTGTGAGTTCTTACCTATACAGTTATAAAGAGAGAGTGGCGGGCTTATTAACTTAACCATATTCTCCTATTTGCTTATATAATGTGATTTTAGACATGGTTAGAGAGAGAGAGTTCAAGGCTCCATGATCCCCATTTTGTTCGCTTTTATGTTTAGGTGAATATATGCATTATTCATCTTACATATAACTTTTCTTCTCATTTACTTGATATCCTAGTCCAATCCATGGCTAGTCATACTCTTTAGGATGCTTTAGCTCCATTGGAACGATGTTAGATGAGGATCCAATGTTCCTAAGAGTCCAATATTGATGATTTGAATCTTGTCCATGGCCTTCATTATCCTTAAATGCATTTATTTGCCATTTTTGCACCATGTGTTTTTATTTTATTCATTACATTTGTCTTTATGCTTAACTTGTCATCATTAGTTAAATGTGCTTATACTTAATATGAATATGATGGAGTTATGGACATAATGGTTTTAGACATAAATGTATGATTAGGTCCATTTACATAAAAAAGGATTTGAAATAGGGTAGTGTTATAGTTGATGGCATTATAACTCTAAGGTAGTTTTTTCTTCTTCATTATGGTTTTTATGGGATATTAACATTTTCATTTTTTTTTTATAAGTGGAGATGCATTTACTTTGATATGCTTATTTATATTTATGCATGCACACCTTATTTGTACCCCTCCTATGGTGCATGCTTGTAATGGTGTGAATATACCTTGATTAGCTTGATGCATTAGATGAATGTTGTAGGGCTAATAACTAGACTAATTAATAATAAGGCTAAAATTATAATTGTGAATCAAAGATGCTCAAAGGCTAGATCCCTAAATTTAGGTGATTTTACGATGCCTAAACTCTTCCTCGAGCCATAGCTAATTCTTGAATTGGATTTCTGATGAAGAAAAGACAAATTAGTCTTTTTAAATGACGTAGATAGGCTTAGAATTTATCCTTGCCTAGAATTTAATCCTAACCAAAGTCTGGTGATGACTTCATTATTGATGAAGGATAATACAAAAGTATTATCCCAAAGTACTATCTGACCTTAGTCCCTCATCAACTAACGAAACATTAGAAGGGGCTTATACCCTTTGAAAAGTCTTTCTAAAGGATCCCCCTAATGATCCTAAATAAGTACCATAACTTGAGGTTGATAAATGTGTAACCCATGTCCTATCCATTCCTTAATGATCAATAAAAAGTAAGAGTCATAAGCAAGATTCTACTCATTCAAGTGCACCCTTTAAATAAAGGTGCTCTTATTGATGATTCCATTAGGGACTCACCATTGGCATTACATTTATCTTTAGTTCACTTTTAAAATTTTACCTTTATCATAAGTACTTTTCATTCATTATCCTTCACACTTCACCACATGCACTAGGTTTGCCTCTAGACAAACTAGTGAATTCTCCAAAGTTGAGATTTAAGCTCCATTCATGCTTAAGAGATGGTAAATGAAATCTATCACTCATAAATATAATACCTTTGGGTATATCAAATGATATGTACATAATAATCATCACTTAAGCGTATGGGAGACATCAACTAGAATAACATCTTCAAACCATTAGGTGCATATAGAAGTCAATAACTCATTAGAATAAGATAGCCCATTTGTTTGCATCCTTTTCAAATAAGGGTTAAAGGCCACAAAGAACATAGTTAGGCTTTCCCTTGTGTAAATATGTAATGTAATCCCATTACCCTTTCATGTAAATATTTTTACCTTATTTGCAAATGGTTATATATTCCCTATTTCTCATCATGTAAGTGATCTCTTTCATGTAAATATCTATATACATCCCTTCTTTTTTTCATAAAAAGGATCCTTCTTCTTTATACCTTCTTTTTATGAATGTAAATAATTTCTTTGCAAATATTTGCACCTTTTATTAATTCTTTAGTCTCTTTGTACATTATTCTTTTAGGACTTTTACTCTACTTAGTCTAAAGGGACGCTGCATGTTTTCTACCCTATGTTGAAAGATGAATAAGATCACACCTCAAAAAGAGCCATTAGACCTTGCTTATAGGAGTAATAAGGTTGCAAGTATCTTTTCTAAATAACATGTGCATTCCATGCATCATTAATTATTCATGCATTAATCAACATCATGCTAATAATCTCTTGTTTTATAGCCATCATAGCTTCATCGAAGCCCTTAAATGAGAGAAAGGGAAATAAGATAAATATGAAAAACAAAATACCTAGCCCTATTCAAAGACTAAAGTTATTCAAAGAGATGATAATGCATTAGAAATAATAAAAAATATAAAGGCTAACCTCAGCCCAATGATGATGGGTGCGTGCTATAAAAAAAACCATAACCTGCAAGTGCATGGCTCAAAAGTAATAAAGTTTGTTGGCCTAAGGCATCAAGTAGGGAGGTTGAATTGATGTTCAATTAAAAAATGAAATAAGGGATAAGGTGTTTAAGAATTTGAGTAGAAGAGAATAATAGACACAAGAGTTTGTAGTGCTTCGGATGTTAACCAGCCCTATATCTGCTTCCCAATTATTTACAATTGGGTGTTTCACTCAACTCAATAAGTGTTTCTAAGCTCACACCAAACTTTTACAACTTGTGTTTTCTAGGCTCACACAAAAACCTCTTACAAGTGTCTTCAAGGCTCACACTAAAACCTCTCACAAATGTTTTTAAGGCACACACTAAAACCTCTTACAAGTGTTTTTAAGGCTCACACTAAAACCTTTTACAATGGTAGTTATTGCTTACACCAAACAATCACTAAAACATAAATAAGAATTGAAAGAGTGAGTAGCAAATTTGTAAGAGTTTGGTTACAAATTAATGAATTCTATTGCATTTACATCTATTTGGTTGAGTATTTATAGCTCATATCCACTAAAGAGACGTTAGACTAAAACTATTAAAAAATCTCTAAGATGTGCTTGGCAGATTTAGCATTAAATGTTTGTTAGGCTGAAGTCATAGTCGCTACTGCTATTTTGTAGTCGTGAATTTCCAATTTCAGTTGAAACACCATTCGTTTCTAACATCTAGTCCACATGTGAGCCTTTTGTTGGTCATCCAAGAGAATATAGACGTTGTGTTCTAACCACTCTTAAAAGTCACGATCGTGAGATATCAATACCTTAGGTGCAATAGAGACCATGAGTTCCTCTGTTTGAAGAGAAAACTTCAACTGCTTAAGTTGCGGTCCTAAACAAACTTTTGCCCTCGTGATTTTTGATCTTCAATGGACACCTTGGGCACTTGACAAGCTGTAATTGTGGCTTTGGTTCCCTCATTTATCACTATGAAAGTCGCAATTGCAACTAAGGTGTGACACACATCACAAATTCTTCTGTGACTGAGGCTTTGCCAACTTTAGGTGTGTCATGGTAGTAAAGTTGTCCATGAATTCCTCTGGCCTAGCTTCATCCTTCCTTGTGACTGATTCGTGATCGTAATTTTCAATATACTCTCCGTGAATTAGAGCGAATAATACAAGGTTGGAGATTTGAACTTCATCCAACTTTCAATGACAAAAACTAATTTATAATATGGAAAACAACACTTAGCAAAAGCATTAGAATTAATCAATCTTTATTGTCAAGATCAAAAGAGGTTTACGACTTTGGTTAAATCAACTTAGTCCAACATTCTCCCCCTTTTTAATTTTGACAATTTAGATTGATCCTAAGGGGAAATAAATGCATGAGTTTTTAAGTTATGAAGTTGGAATGGTGAATGATTCAATGAATGTTTAAAAATTTCTAGACAAAGATTAAGGTGAAATTTTCTAAGCATGGCATTCAACCAAACAAAGTGACATTTCTAATAAAAATATTCCAAGTGTGATAAGTATGATGCTCCCCCCTCAACTTATGTTATTTACTTGCAAGTTATTTTCTCTCCCCTTTAGATTCTTTCTTGATTTTATCTCTCCTCTTTTGGCAAGATAAAAAAGAGGAAGGGAAAATAACAAATGCATAACAAATAGATAAGTGTTCATAAGGAGTAAAATTAATAAGAATTGCAATCATAAAAGTGAATTCCATCAATCACATAAGACGAAGAATTTTAAAAAGAACATTTTTGTTCATTTATAAGCAAGTTATTGGATCAACAACTTTACATAAGTAAAACAAAGAGAAAATGAAAAGAAATCCTATTATAGAAGATTGGAGAGTCATCATCATCTCTAAAAATTTCTTGTCCTTATTCATTATGTCTGCCTTCGGCTTCATCTCCTTCCTTAACTTCTTCATTGCTTTATTCTTCTTGGATATCTAAAAACTTAGTAAAATCTGGAAGATGGCAAGGAGGAACACCTAATATTTCTTATAAATCCAACATGTAACTATGAAATGTGAGAAAAAAAGGAATCGCCCCTTTATCATTCTCATCATCTTGTCCAATTTGCGATTGATAATGGTAAGAGATAGTTTTCATTTGGGTTTTGGTTAAGGAGGGGGGACTAGTAGGGCTCCTTCTTCAATGATGAGCCTCTTCTTTTTGGAGGCTTAAGAGGATTCCATTTTCTTAGCCCCAAAAGCACCCAAGGGATAAGCATATGTGTCCAGGTGTATAGCTTTGGCATTTATTAAATAGGTGAGGTCAAGAAAATTATGAGAACAGAGGAGTTTCTTAGTGAGGAATTTTTCATTTTCCTCATCAAGTGCCGCTACGAACCTATATATGGTTGTTATATGTGAAGGAAGAAGGAATTTGCTTTTTGATTTGGTGCTCATATGGATCAATTGATCCACAAGATACCGATCAGTTTGGATAGGTTTGTTTTTGACAAGGGAAAATAGAAATGCCAAGTCCTTTTGCGACACTTTCTAGTTACCATCACCTCTAGTATTTATGAAAAAGGTGATGATACGATGGAGTATCCGAAAGGGTAGGGTTTTTATGTATTTGGCTAGGGAGGTTTTCAAGTCTGCTTAGCTTCAATAGAAAAATTTGACTAAAATTCGGAATATATGTCATCAAGAGTGGAGAAAATGTAAGGGATATTTTCTTTGATTTGAAGATTAAAAAGAGAGGAAAGTTATTCAAAGGTAATAAAGTATGAATCCCCAAAAGTGCGAAATACTAACTCGTATTACCCCGATTGTGATTCTGCTTCGCAACTCAGTTGAACCTTACACATGAATTCCCTAACAACTTCTTCATAATGAGTTCATCTCGAAAGATGAACTCATTCCAGCCTAAGTTCGATAGGAATGCATGAATTTCTATGTTGATTCCAAGAGTCTCCAACAAAAATGTATAAGGGATTTTGTTAGAAAGGATGATTTTTAAAAAGTTGGCTTTGAAACGCTTTTTCTCCTCCTTTGTGATACCCTTCATTAGATGAAGTGTTAGAGGTACAGATGGTTGAGCCACAACCTTGCCCTTTTCTCTCTAGAAATTTTATTGGGAGCCATGTGAGAAGGAAAAGAGAGTTCTGAGAATTTAGAGACATTTGGAAATAGAATTGATTTGGAGTAGGATGAAGTGATAAGAATCACTGTTTAAGAGGTTTATATAGCCATTGAAGGGGTGTGAAAACGACTAAAAATAGCTAGAATTGGATTTATGAATAATTGAAAATGGTTGGCAGTCAAATCACTTAATTCTTTGGCAGTTACTCAAATTAGCGTCCACGAATTTAGGAATTGCGATCGCGATTTCCAAAAAATATGAGTAACAAACAAAAATTCCTCTGGAATACACGCTTCTAACTATAAAAAATTTAAATCTTGACCAAATTTATGATGGACAGTGATTGTCGCGACTGCAAATTGACTTTTGCTATCCGAGTGACATGGACTACTAATTCACGACCGTGAACAATGGATTGCAACTATGAATTATGAGGCAAGGATAAGAAGAATAATTAAGTTTTTGAAAATTTTAAAGTTGTAATCCATTTATTGATGCTTAATTAATAGCAATATGTCATAGAAAACCTTAATTGTAGTAAAAAAAAAAAAAAGACATCTAAAAAGATCAAGTATAAAAAATAATCAACACATATACAATCTACATATAATATCAAATTTTCACTTTAGGGAGCTTCCATCAAGCATTCCCAATTTTCTTTTAGTTAAGTTCAATCTTTCATTATTGAGAGGTTTAGTGAAAATATATGCAAATTGATGATTTGTGCAAATAAATTTTAACACATCACCCTTTTGGACATGATCTCTAAGATAATGGTGTCTCATGTCTATGTGTTTACTCCTAGAGTGTTAGATGAGATTCTTAGCAAGATTGATAGCACTAGTGTTATCACATTTAATACGAATGTGATCAATCACTTTGCCAAAATCGTTTAATTGTTGTTTCATCCAAAGGATTTGGATGTAACAACAACCCACAACTACATATTCGGCTTCCACGGTGGATAAAGCAATTGAAACTTGCTTTTTGCTAAACCAATATACTAGAAATTCTCCTCTAAATCAGAAAATTCCAGAAGTGCTCTTTCTATCTAAAAGAGTACTTGCATAATCTGTATCTGAATAACCTATGAGACTAAAAGATAAGTCCCTAGGATACCATAAACCTAATTTTAATGTGTCATGCAAATATTTGAAAATTCTTTTAACAGTATTTAAATATGATTCTTTAGGAGAGGATTCGAACCTAGCACATATGCATACACTAAACATAATATTAGACCTAGAAGCAGTTAGATAAAGTAGAGATTCAATTATACCTCAATATCTCTTTTCATCTACCGTCTTACCCGATTCTTCTTTGTCCAACTTGATGGTACCATTTATAGGGGTTTTTGCTACTTTGCAACTATCCATGCCAAACTTTTTGAGTATCTCCTTTGTTTATTTAGCTTGGTTAATGAAGATCCCTTCTTTGGTTTGCTTGATTTGTATACTAAGAAAGAACTTGAGCTCTCCCATTATACTCATTTTGAATTCCCTAGTCATACATTTAGTAAAATCCTCACAAAGAGATTCATTAGTAGCACCAAAAATGATATCATCAACATAAATTTATACAATAAGTGTATCATGCTTGTGCCTTTTAACAAACAATGTAGTACCTTTCCTTTTTCAAAATCATTTGTCAAAAGAAATGAACTAAGCCTTGCATACCAAGCTTTTAGAGCTTGTTTCAATCCATACAAGGCTCTATTCAATTTAAAAACATGATTAGGAGAAATATGAAACTCAAAACCAGGAGGTTGTTCAACATAAACTTCCTCCTCAATTATTCCATTTAAGAATGCACCTTTTACATCCATTTGAAATAGTTTAAAATTTATATGCCATGCAAAGAATAAAAGAATCCTAATGGTCTCTAATCTTGCTACCGGGGCAAATGTTTCATCATAATTTATGCCTTCCTCTTAGTTGTAACCCTTAGCAACCAATCTAGCTTTATTCCTA
>CATIWR010043777.1:0-43089 GCA_949677035.1 Omphalea diandra
CGAATATGGAGGTTGCGGTCGCGATTTCATGCTACTTCGAAATCCATCAACTTCTTTATTTCTTCTAGAGGGAATGATTCAATTCTGCAAAAACAACACTTATTTGAAACATTAGTGATGATCAATCTACTTTGTCAAGATCAAAAGAGGTTTTAATCATAGGATTGAGTATCCTAGACCAACAGATAATTATCTATTATTTATTTTAAAAAATCTAAAATCTAAAATTTATTTATTTATTTAAATTTTATATCTATATTGATAATTATATATACAAACAATAATTAATAATAACAATTTTATCAAACACTTAATATTATTTAGCAATCATCAATAAATAAAACAAAAATATAATTTATTTATAAATTTATATTTTTTGTATTTATGCTATACAATTTTAAAAAAATTAAAAATAAGGAACAAATATTTTTATAAAATAAATTATTTTATTAAATTATAAACTTAAATTAAATATATATTTTTTATTTTATTTAAAATTAATGTTATTTTTATTTCATAGTCTATCAAATATAAAAATTCATTTATAATGAATTTTGTAAAAAACATTTCTAAATAAAAAAAATTTTAAGTTAAAATTGAACTAGATATTATATAATAAATTTTATATTTTTTAAAAATAATTTTTTTATTTAAATTTTTCAAGAACAAGTAACACTTTAAATGTCAAAATTAACCTCGCAACAACTTAACCCTTGTTTCGATGAGAATGAAATTATGTTTATGGTAAGTTTTTTCATAAAGCTGTAAGGTTTAAATGGATCATAAAGCAACATTTAGAATTTATTTATTTTTCATAAAATATTCTTTTGAACATTTTTATATTTTTTATATTTATTACACTCCAACAAATTATTGAGATATTTTTAACTAATGAAAAGTTAGATTATTTTTAAATATAAAGTCATTTTTTAATTTTATAAATCCAACTAAATGAAAAATAAAATATACAAACATGTATATATTAATATATTTATTATTTTTAGTAATCCTCTATCATTAATATTATCACCAATCATTAGTGGTCGATAGCAATTGCCGATGACTGGTGACATCCATCAATTTTTTATTTTGATTTATTTTTCTCATATTGAATCATAAATAATGTGAATATAGAATATATATAGTCTATTTTTTATTATAATTTTATAATTAAAAAATTAATATTTAAGCATATTTAAACACTAAAAAATATATTTCTGAAATAACATTTTTTAGAAATATTTTTCTAGAAACTATTTGTTTAGAATAAGTTCTTTTTATAAAATCGAAACCTTAGCAACCACATAGCATTTAATTGGAAAATAATAAAATAGAATAATTCATAAAATAATATTAATACTGTACTCTCGCAAATTGTCATTCATGAAAATGGGTTGCAAGTTCATCAATATTCCATGGGTTATCAAAATATATTTTCTTAGCTGTTTGTGGTCCTCAAACTTTGCATGATTGCTTATTATGCTTTTCCAATTGCAATTTTTTTGCATGTCCAAATGACTATCATTTGGAATTAGCATATTTTATTGGGAAATAAATTACCTATATCAAAAAATGCATTTAATATATACTTATAAGTATTTTTTAAATAACATTATATTATTTTTTTAATATACACAATAGTTACATAAGTTTAGGATAAATATTTTTTATCTATTTATAATGACTAATATATTTGTTATTCTTAAATACGTAGCTATATTGAATAAAATATGCTTAATCATATTCAATAAATTTGTATAACTTTTTAAAACTTATTTGAATTATTTATTTGGTCGAAAAAATCATTTAAATGATTGATCTCATTAAAAATTTTCTATTGATTTTACTAAAATTCTTCTTTTGAGTCTTGACTCACTAGAGATTTGCCATTAACATATTAGAAATTACTTTTTATTCTTCTTCTAATAAATTTAATATTTTAAATTTTAAATATATAAATATTTTTATATAAAAAAAATAAAGATATCATTAAAATAAATGTCTATAACGAATGTTGTTTATATTATAGAAAAAAATTATAAAAACTATTTTTCATAGTTGTGGTTTGGAAATAAAATAGGATTATTGCACAAAAATAAATCCATTCACTTTTTTTTTTTTTCCTTTTTTGGATATAAGACATTAAATAATTTTTATTTTAATATTTTCTACAGATATTTTTAAAGTTTTTCCTTATATAAAACCAGAATTTTCAACCATTTGGCAAATAATATATATATATATATATATATTCTAATCAATTATGAATAAAATTTCCATTAGAAAAAATACTATTTTATTAGCAATCAATTGACTAACAATTAATATTTATTATGGATCTATATAATATAATTTCAAATATTTTAGTATTCAGCCAAACATTTTCCACATTTCGACTCATTTCTATAACACTTTGCTATTGATTTTCTATAAAGTTAATTAGATAAATTTTCCACGTTGGCCTAAATTAGGCATCTAACTTAGTCACTCTCTATTTTAATTTTGATAATCAAATTGGATAATGTTAATATTTTTAATTAAGTATATTTTTACAGATTTTCTAACTGTTGGAAAAATATATGACCACAATATTTTTGTAACAGTCATTTGGAAGGTAAAAACTATATAAAAAAAAACCCCTTCAAAGATCCTTAATGTATAGAGAACTAATTTCATTTTGTGGCCAAACTATTGTACTTCATTTAAATATCTTTTATCATTCTTTTTAGATAATTGTCAAGCTTTCAATTCTATTATTATAAGGTTTAGTGTGAGTTTAAGAGTGAGTCATAAAAAACTCTTACATAAGTTTTAGTGTGAATATTGAAAAAACACTTATAAGGAGTTTGAGTATAAGTTTTGAAAAAATACTTGTAAAATTAGTTATGAGCCAAAACACTAAATTGAAAGTATGTTTGAAAAACTTCATTGTATAAAGATAACTATAGTAAAAATTTCAATTTAGGTTATGAAGTGGATGCAGAATTTGTTATATCCGAACTGCTATAAATTTTGTGTGTTCTATTATTTCTCTTATCAATTCTTCACTTTCATGATTTATAATTTACTATCAATTCTCCTCCTTTTTTTTTTCTTTGTGCATAAGGGCCAACATATCTCTTTTTTTTTCAATGGTACTTTTTATTTAAAAATTACCAGATTTTATCTTATTTATTTTCAATGGTATTTTTTATTTAAAAAAAATATTATTCGTACCATAAAAAATATTTTATATAAAAGTACAAAAATTTATTTAAGTATAATTGACTCTTTATATTTTTATTTTTCATAAGCATTGATGGTTTTATTTTTTTTAATTTTAGCTAATAAAAATATTATAAAAAAGTTAAACCAATTTTTATTTATATTTAAAAAATAAAAAATTTATTAAATTATTATTTTCTAATAAAGAATTTGACATAAATAAAAATATTGAATTCTATAACTATACCTAAACATGATCAAGGAATAAATAGGTAACCATATTTACAGAAGCAAGCAAAAGCTAAGAAGATTAAGAGTGAAATAATCTCAAAATTAGGCTGATAAAAACTACAGAATAACAAAATGATGTAGAAAATAATACTTGTAACAGCATCAGGAGCATTTTGAATGATATGCAAATAAATCAATATCATCATATATTTAGTTTCGTTTATTTAATAAAAAATAATTTATCTAAAAAAAATTTGATGGAAAATTTTTTTTTCAAACAACATATTTTATGGTGTTTGAAATACACTATAAAAATATTAATTTTCTTTTAAAGTATTAGATTATAATAAAATTTAACCATAAAATATTGTATATTTTGTTATTTATTATTTAATATAAGAAAAAATACGTTAAAATAAAAAATTTTATGAGTTTCACTCATCTTTTGTGACCAACATAGGCGATAATGATTGGTAATAAGTATTGATAGTGAAAAATATAAGTGATAATAAAATATATATATGTTTATATAATTTATTTTTATGTAGATGAGTTTGTCAAAATTTGAAAATTAATTTCTATTTTTAAAATGCAAAGTTATTTTTCTAAAAAATAACTTAATTTTTTCTTTGACTATAAAAATATTTCCTATTAACCAATTTTTTAAATACATTAAATAAAAAATATAATATAAAAATATTTTCTTATTGAGAGGTTGGTTAACCCATCTAGAAATAGAAAATTTAAAGTATGGCTTTGTGAAGCAGTTATTTTGTCTTTGTCCAAAATATCCAGTCTTTTTCTCTCTAAAATCGCATCTTGAATTTCATTTTTCTTATTCAGATTCGAGGGTGTCATCAGCTTTTTTATTTTTAGCTAATGACAGTCTGTTTTCTTTTATTTTTTTAGTTTCTTTCAATATGTTTAGTTTCATTCAATCTGTTTCCCTTTTTTTAGCTTTTTTCTCTTTTCTGTTATAATTCAATTGCCACTATACTCGTTGGCATGGATTTTAAATAATTTGTTAAAATTTTTTGCTTTCGTGTTATATATATATATATATATATATATATATGATATTCATATAAAATTTTCAACAAAGAAATATCTTTTAATTGAAAATAGAAGATACGTAGTAATTTCTCATTATAATTTCATCTGTAGTTGACAATCATATGTCTTAATGCGAGCTTACATATGAAATAATGTTTCTGCATATTTTATATATATATATATTGGGTACCTTTCCGTGTAGGTTAAAAATTAATGGGTTGAAACTATGTCGTTTTTATAATTTTTAGGGTTAAAATTTTCAATCATCAATTGGCAAGTTGAACATATAATTTTTACTTGTTCCGTACATAACATATTTGCATTATAATATAAAAAATAATATATATTAAAAATGAAGAGGGTTTGAACCGGGGCCAACCACGAACCAATTCAATATATTGTATAGTTATATATACAATTTCCTCCCGAGTTAGTTAATGGAAAATTTATATTTGATATTGTTGTTTGCGTTGCCGCGAAATATCTATTATTAAACAAATACTAAAGCACATTGAACACATTTTAAAAGTAAATTATTGTCATATATATATATCATTTTTATTATTGCTCAATATAGAGTAGTTAACATATTTTTTATCATTGCAATGACTTATTAGTTAATCTTAATAGAATACTAGGTAACTATCTATAAGTAGAATTTGAACATAAGAACCTATCAAGGAATTGAATTTGAAATGGGAGTGTATTTAATTTATATTTTATAAATTTTTTTTAATTAAATGACTCTTATAAAATTTTCAATGATTTTTATAGAATTTATAAATTATTTTCAAAAACTTTATTTAAGTCTATAAAAATCTTGAAATGTGAAAAAAAAAATATTTTTTTAGATTTTTTCTATTAAAAAGTCATTCAAAATTTATAAAATTCTGTTGCTTTTAAAAATCAATAACTTTTTAAATATAATTAACTTTATGAATTTATAAAAATTATAATTAAATATAACTGATTTTTATATATTCTTAAAGTTTTTAAAAATCTTTTTTGAATATCACAATTTTATAGAATTTTTTAAATTCTTGAAAAATTTTTATTAAATACTTTTTAATTTTTAAAGTTTTTAAAAAATTATTATTAAATATTTTCTAATTTTTAATATAACGAAAATCTTGAATTCTCAAAATCCATTGTACTCTTATCACATTTCTTTTTCATGGGGCGATCATACGTACAATGTTCGGTTTAGGGAAAACTTTACAGAGTGTTGTCAAATTTGTCACCCGCCGCCTCGTCTTGTTCAATTTTTTAGCATCTCATCCTTCCACGTGACTATTTTTTTTTTTTAATAGCTAATAAAATTATCAGTATTTTACAAAATTTTTAAAATTAAATTCAATCTATTAATTAGATTAATAAAATAAAAAATTAATTAATTAAAAATAATTAAATTAAAAAAATTTACCAAATCTAAAAAAATTATCAAAAATAAAAATTTAATCAAATCAGTTTAATCTAAAATCAAGTTGTCATGAAAAATTTAAAATTTTAAAAATTATACTATTTTACTTCAATTTAAAATATTTTTATTATTTTATCATATTATATTTTTTTATTTTTTTAAATATTTTTAAAGTATCATTATATATTTTTAAAATTTTTAAAATTAACCTATTGAATTAAATCGATTTATCAGTCAAACATATACCTGATTAGCTGATCAATTCAATTTCCAATCTAATTTTAAAAATAATGATATTTTATAAATAAAATAATGAGTGAATCAATATATTTATTAATTTATTAATCTAACTGATTTTATGGGATTGATTCGGTCAAACTTTATTTTAAGATTTTCAAAATTTTAAAAAATTCAGCAACTTATAGTGTCAGTCATTGACATATATTTTGTTTGATTTGTATGATAAAAAAATTATTAGTCAATTAATACATGACTTAGAATTAAAATGATTTTAAAACAATTTTCAAGTTGGCTTGATATATTCAGTTATTGATATATTTTTATTTAATTTAATTGATTAATGAGATTTAATTTTCAAAGCATTGTGAATAATTTATCACATCAATATGTTTTTATAATTTTTATTTCATAACAAGTTCTACAGGATTACATATCCATTTGTTTAGACGTAATTTTTTAGTGATTATCTGATTTAAATCATAATAATTCTCCAACGCATACAAAAAAATATATTTTGTGCCAAAGAAACAAATATAATTTTTTATTATTTTAAGAAAAAAAAAAAAAGGCATGCTGATGATTATCGTCCGGCTGAGAAGTGATTGGCCAAATCCGATTCGAAAAAAGCAGAGGAAACCTCACGTTTTGGAAATTGGACTCGGGAGAATGAATATCCCCAACCTCAACAACTATTCGTCTATCCTTATGCCGTTTTCGATGCCGATCTCATCGGACCTTGCCTGAAAATTATCCAAAAACCCTAACTTGCTGCTGGCGATTCGACTCACTAACGCGCACACCAACAATAAAACGCAACTATTCATCTGGCCATGCGACTCTGGTCTTCTGCAATCTCCCTCTCGAGAGAGGACTCCTTGTCATATTTGTTTTTCCAAATCTCTGCTTCTATACTTTTTTATTCTGCGGATTCCACACGAAATGTCCGCCGATTCTCATCTCCCTAATTCACGTGGTCTCCTCTGTCATGCCGGCGCTGGCGCTGCTGCCGGTATGTCTCTCCTCGTCTTCTTTTGCGCTTTCTTTTTCCTGTTGTTCTCTGTATTTTTCTTAATAAAAAATTATGGTTTTCCTTTTGTTGTTGATTGCTGTGTTGTTAATTGTTTGTTTTTTTGGCAATTATTTATTGGTGCAGGAGTTATTGCTGCAACTTTTGTGTGTCCGTTAGACGTCATCAAGACTAGGTTTCAGGTTCATGGGCTGCCCACGCTCGATAATGGAAGCATTAAAGGTTGGTGTTCAATTCATCCATATAATCAATATGCGTTTGTGGCTTTTACAATTCTATAGATATCTTATCAGATATCAAATTGAAATTATTATTTTGGCAGTTTCTGTTTGCTGCATGTTGTTGCTTCCGAATTTTTGTGAACATTGATGAACGAATGTATTGAGCTATTGTTTTTGCACTTTGTCAGGAAGTCTCATTGTTGGTAGCTTGGAACAAATATTCCAGAAGGAAGGGCTACGTGGCATGTATCGAGGACTTGGTCCTACTGTGCTAGCATTGCTTCCTAATTGGGCAGTGAGTGATGTTCCTTCCTTAATTTAGTCTAATCAATGCTTCTTGCAATGCAGTTTTTCCAGAGAAAATAATAATAATAATGAACGGGAATAGGATAAGTTTGTGATCCAATTATTGTCCAGTGACCTTTTCATTACATCAAGAAGACTGGGTATTCAAAATATTGCTTTGATTCTGCGATCATGTGCTTTCTTGTTGCACTTTATTGGAGTTAAGATGGAGCTTCACAAACACAGTGTTGTGATATGCCATTCAAATTCCTTCTTGTTCTGCTGTAGCCTTTGATAGATTGAAATGATAAAACACAATACACACAGAGAAAGTAAAGGATTTTCCCTTACCAATTATTCTATTCTGACTTGGTAATTGAAATGGTTAAAACCAACTGTTATGGAAGGAAAAAAGTAATTTATTCGTGAGACCAGACAAATTAATGTCCATTAATGATGTTGTCATGTTAAGCAAACAATTATCAACCAGGTTTACCTTTCATTGTCAATTTGGCTTGTACTACTTAACTCAGTATTATCGTGTGGGAGGTTGTTTTAGAGGGCAGAGGTTATTTTTTAGCTTCTTTATGTAGTGGTTCTCTAAGATAGATCATTTGCGGGGCCACTAGGTCAATCAAAGACATGCAACTTTTCGTGGATTCAATTATATTCCTTTTTTTGAATTTATTTTCCCTAATAGCTTTACGAGCTTGTAAAAGCATCATTTTAGTTCTCTTTTAAATACTTATTCCTTTTCTAATTTTTGCAGGTTTATTTTACAATATATGAGCAACTCAAAAGCTTTCTTTCTTCCAATGGTTAGTGCTAACCTATTGCTTTCATTTGGGATATAAAAGCATGATTTACACTTCATTATTGTTCATATGTTGCATTCCTTTCAAGTGTTATTGTGCCTTTAATTGTTTGTTTTCCTTGATGCCAAGTTCTAATGTTCTCTAATTGTGGTGCTTGTAGATCAGAATCATCTTTCAATAGGTGCTAATATGATAGCTGCTTCTGGTGCTGGAGCTATGACAACTATTTTCACTAATCCTCTTTGGGTTGTGAAGACTAGACTTCAAGTATGTCCCATGGATTTGTGTCCTCATTTCTCTATTGCTACAAAAAAAATAAAAATAAAAATAAAAATAAAAGAAATATATTTCAATTAGCATACCATTGGTCAATAATGGGATGCACAGAAATTTTTAGGCAGTTTCTTATGTTTGTTCCCCTAGTAGCTTTAGCAAGGTACAAAATGCTTTTAGCATCAGTGTATTCTTTTGATTTTTAATTCAGTGTTGAACATAAATATGAGGTTTTAGAGTGTGTGTTTAAATAGTTAAAAGACAGGATTTTTGGGTTTCTTTTGCTGGTTTTATTCTTGTTGATTTTTGTTATTGATTTACTTTCTTTAATTTGATAGAATTGAAATTTTCTGCACTTGAAAGAGTGACCTTAACACATTTATGCTGAGTGCAAAAAGCCCAAAATAAAGAATTTAGTCATTTATGCAATTGTAGTGTTTGGTAAGAAACATAGAAAAATCTATGGAAAATCAATTTAAAGGAGAATACTTTGAGTTTGCCACTCGTAAGATTGACAAGTATTGCATCTTCAAAGGTTTGGAAGCACTGATGATTCATTTTTTTCTTTTCCAACCCTCTTTTTGCTCTTTAGACTCAAGGAATGAGAGCAGGTGTGGTACCATATAGGAGTACAGTTTCTGCTTTGAGGAGAATAGCTCACAAGGAGGGTATTCGTGGATTGTACAGGTATCAGTTTCTATGGGCAATTTAAGGGATTACTAATTCCTAAAGTGAAACATAATAATATTGTTAAGCTTTTTGTGGTGAGCAGCGGTCTGGTGCCTGCATTGGCTGGTATCAGTCATGTTGCCATTCAGTTTCCAGCATATGAGAAGATCAAAATTTATTTGGCTGATCGAGGTAATTGCTTATCTGTTCGTCTTTTGTCAATATTGATCTATTAGAAAATTGTTAACTTAAAGGAATTTGATACAGATAATACTACAATGGATAAATTATGTGCATGCGATGTAGCAGTTGCCTCATCAGTCTCAAAAATATTTGCTTCCACATTGACTTATCCACACGAGGTATGTTGTTGAACTATTCCAATATTTGCTAGACATTGATTAAAAAAAATAAAGGAAAAAAGAAGTTTTCTATCAGCATGAAGAATAGATAAATGATGATTTCATGTTACCTAATTACCCTTCCCATTCCATCCCCTCCTTTCCCCTATTTCAGGTGCTTTTATCCTTTTATCTTTTATCTTTTTTTGGTTGCATCAGAAAACATTTTTTTCATCATCTTTGTAAAACTAAAATGCTACAATTTGAAGAAGCATCTCCTGTGCCCATTCCAATGGTGTATATTGCAGATTAATTTTCAAGAGTAGAAAAATGGTGAAATTCTTTATGCTTGCAACCTTTATACTTATGTGAATGCCTTGTCTGTCAACTGGCAATTGTCCCCAGGATTTTAGAAAAACGAGGTGTATTGCTGTGGTTTTCTGCTTGTTATTTCAAATTTCAAAAAAATAAACACTAAAAAACATTTTAAAAACACTTTTTCTAAAATAATTCTTTTTCATATTTGTCAATAAACATTTTGAAAACAGAAAAACAGAAAACCAAAAACCACAAACTCTGGTTTTTCAAATTTTGTGTTTTTTTTTTGAAAAAAACAGAAAACAGAAAATGATACGAAACAGGTTATTAACTGTAATGTTAATGCAAAACTGATTCAGGTTTAGGATGAATCAGATTCAGTCGGTTCGAAATGGCTGCGGCTGCCATGAAATCTTTTAGGCTATTATGAAAATGATCCAATAAAAACAATAAATTAACCAATCAGTATATCGCATAATTTTACTTTTTATATTAAAAGTATGGAGTGTATCTTTTCCACATCCACTTTGTTCTCTAGACTCTAGTGCCATAAATACATGCTTTTTAATTTTTTCCTATGAGTCACTTGTTGAATCACTGTAAATTATGTATGTCTTGTTCTTTAAAATTGTGATTGTTGCTATATTTCATTTAGATGTGAATGCTTTTGCTTATTAATAAAGAATTAGTTGACGCAAATAATAATAAAGAATTAGTTCAAATATGATTTGCAGGTTGTGCGCTCAAGGCTTCAAGAACAAGGCCACCATTCTGAGAAGCGATACTCAGGTGTTGTTGATTGTGTAAAGAAAGTTTTTCAGCAAGGTGGGCTGCCTGGTTTTTACCGTGGGTGTGCTACCAACCTCCTTAGGACCACCCCTGCTGCTGTTATTACATTTACCAGCTTTGAGATGATTCACCGATTTCTTGTTACGCTTTTCCCTCCTGACTCACGGCCTCACACATTGTGAAGGTGGATTGATTTTCAGGAATATTTTTATGGATAGGCCAACATGCATTACTATGGACCACAAAACGGAAGAATTGATGACGTTAGCTAGACAATGTCTTGGTCTGATATCTTTTCTAGATTGCATGTGTACTGTATTCATTTCTGGTAGTTTCTGTAGCAACATTGGCAGATATTGAAGTCTCGCTTGGGGGGAGAGAGAGAGAGAGAGAGAGAGAGGTGGGGAGGAATTGTTTTACTGACACAGATAATGACGAAAAAGGGTACTCTGTGAACCTAAATATTCAAACATTTTTCCTATGATAATTTATGAATAAATTTTACTAGAAACTTTGATGTGTTGCATTGTACGTGCCAAACATTGTCTTTCAGGATTGCTTAATACTCGAAGTTAATTCAAACCTAGTTTGCCATTTGTCTTTGTTAGGCTGTCTTATATGCCATCTAGATTTAGTATTGATCAATCATTAACGTCTTTCTATATGATTCTGGGCTGCCTAAAATAACATTAGACATGGTTTCACCCGCGTAGGGATGATATGAGAATTTCATCTCCTTCATGTTGCACTTCAGGGCTGTGGTTTCGGTTGATATTGCACACGTTCTAAATGAAGTTAGTCAGTCAATACTATATTCCATGGGTTGATTGGCAATATTCTGACAAATGTACTAAATTAATATGTTGAAGATAGAAAATTATTTTGTTAAATTGTCATCATCTGCGTTTTAGATGCATGCCTCATTTTCCACAAGAGCAAGGCTACAATCTTTCAGTCTGCGATAAAAATTCTCAGGGTCTAGTACAGTCACCTCTGTTTAACTATGGAATGGACTAAACATGTAGTTTACCTGTTTCACATGGGAAGAAAAGGAATAAACTGATCATGGACAGGGTATTGCTAGTCCGTGAGAGAACTGAATAATCCAAATCCTTCAGGACAAGGAAGTTGAGCCGTCGGAATCAAGGGACCTCTGTTTAGCAAAAGCAAAAGCACGAAAAAAAAGGAACGGTTTGATTGGGATAACTGAATGGTCTAATCACTTGAAAAGTTTCCATTCCCGATGATAAGATGGGCAATTAATATGGGGGTTTGGGGACAAATTAATGGTACATTATTTGGGTGAAGACGGAAAATATAAGCCTTAATCGTAGCGAATTATGCCTGCCTCTTAAAGAAGGACACTTCTACTCATAAGCGTTAAGGGCCAAATCAATGAACTTGATTTGAGAAATCTTCCCCTCTTTCTCTTACCAATGCCAGTTAAAAGTGTACTTAAAGGAAACAATGCCCATAATTTGACAACTCATTAACCAAAAAAGGGGATCCTATGACCTTCATCTCCCTAGTTTTTAAGATCAAGACAACTTATAGGTCCAATTAGGAAATGAATAGAGCCTTTATTTGACTTCCTTTTATGCAATTCTCTCCCATGACTACTTGCACAACTGGATTTTAAGTTATTGATATAAACAGCAAAATATAACCATTAGCTAAGGACCCAAAACTCATCAAATCACTTTTAACACATGTGGCTGAGTTCATAAGAACATTCCATAGAGCAGAAAGATGAAAAGGAGTAGTCATCTGCAAGAAAGCACTAATTCCAGCTTCCCTTGATATAATTTTTCTGGTGCTTAGATATTACAAACAAGTCCCACACCATCCTAAAGTATAATTAGAGGGCATGAGAGCCAGGGGGAATTTAAGGACCAAAAGGACTCCCCTTTCATCACCCATCATAGTTTTAGTCGGTCCCAAAAAAAAAAAAGAAATAGAGCCACCAAAAGAACCAGGAGTGCAATGCTTTCATCATTCCTTGGGAACGCTAGCAGCCCCACCCAAATATATATATATATATATATTTAAAAAAAAAAGAAAGTTAAAAGCGGACCAAACCCATTGATGCTTATTCTCTCTTCATTTCTTTATACTATACATTACAATATATTTTGGTTTAAGGTTAAACCAACTCTGTAACCATAAGAACTTGTTGGTTGCAAACTCATTAGCTGATTACCTACTGGCAATCAAATTTGGTATCTTAACAAACTGTGCTTGCTTCAATATCTGTATGAGAATTGCTCTGCAGTTTGTGACTATTTTTTTATGAGAAATTTGCTGATCTTTGCTTTCCAGATGGGGCACATATAAATATCTCTCTAGTCTTTTTTGACATTCTGGCCTCCCAAGAGTAATAATTGCAATGATGGTATGGGCCTTTTTTATTTTTTATTGTTTTAATCTTTATTAACAGTAAAAAATTGGCATCTTTTATATAAAATAGCCTAAAGTTACCCCTCAAAAGAAACTGTATTTTATTGATAAGTAGAAGTGGGAATTTCTTTTTCCTTTCGCGCCATGGCTTGAGCTTAGAGTAGAGGGTCACCATTGATGCATATGCAAAGTTGTAAGTATCTAAGAGTCAAATGTCCAATTGCTATGGAGCCCTCAAAAACCTAAGGAATGGTTGGTCATGCAGGTATATGGATGAACACATTATCGGGATTGTTAGTTGTTACACTCTGATTGGTGAAGAATTAGATTTTGTTGTTTTTAAGGAAGTTGGCTAAAAAATATAATTTTTAAGGAATTTTGATTGTATTTCATTGAAAAAATAAAATTAAAAAAAAAATCTAAGTAAGATCAATAAGTGAAATTTCTTTAGAGAAATTAAGAAAAATTACCTAAAATAATTTATAACTCTTTTCTTAAACAAATTCATTTAATATGATAAAAGATATTTGTGTTAATAAATTGGAGATAATGTAGTATTTTAAAAAATATTTCCTTAAAAGTCAATGAATGAATTAAATATAAAGTTTGATATATTTATTAAGAAAAAAATGTGCAAACTATTAAATACATAAAAACTATACATTTCAAGAAAGAATTTTTTAAGAAATATCATTTTGTTGAAAGTGAGTTTTTTTAAATAAAATAAAATCTTAATTTTTAATGCAATTATGTGCATAAACAAATGAACATAGTATAGATTTAAATTTTAATTATTTAATTGTCATTTAATTCCTCTATACAGATATTTAACATGTAACATTAATTTGATATGCAGAAAAAGAAAGAATGTTGTAGAACTTCCCTAATACAAAGAAGTTGTAAAATATAAGGCAGATAGAGGACCTAAAATCTTCCTAGGGCCTTGCTTGGATATTGCTCAACTTTTTGCCTCAGTTAGTTACAGAACATTTGGCATCCTTAACTAAATATATTGATTCATTTTACCTAACCTAGGATCCTCTCCCTTAACTTCTAAAACAAAGCTAAAATCTAGCAAGTAAAGCTGTAAATAAAACAAAGGGAACTATGGGATAAGTGACCCATGTGCTAGTAGTGCTCCAATCCTATTCTATGATGTGGCTTGCCATCTTCACAACATGAATATATGCACATTTGTGCACCAGAAAGTGAGGTGCACCTGCATTTCTAGTTCATCAATATAATCATTTTAAGAGCCAATTGTCAAATTAATGGGTTCACCAAACATGTTTGTAATGGTCTGCCTTTGCCATAGGCTGTGCTTGGTCACCTTTTTTTTTTCTCTTTAAGTCATTTTATGAGAAGAAAACATGATGTTTGCAACTAATTGAAAAATTAATTACCTTTTGTATGCCACAATTTATGAATGATTAGCATAAATGTAAAATTTAATGGTTTTCCTATTGAAATAATGCTTGTTGGTTAAAAAAATTCAAACATTTATGTGTTTTGACGATTATATCAAATTCTTTTAATTTTAGCAAATTTAGTTAATTTTATAAATGTTTTGGTAATTATAGTCAATATCATATATCTAAAATTGAATTTTAAAAATGATATGTTCAGTGTGTCCTATTAGGTTTAAAATTTAATTTTATATGCAAAATATATCATGGATCATATTATATAATTTTGATCAAAATCTCAAATTGACTATAATTATCAAAATCTTTGTAAAATTGACTAAAATTACTAAAATTGAATATAACTATCAAAACACGTAAATATCTAAATTTTTTTAATCAATAAGCCTGCGTTGGGAATTGCAGAATAATGCATTCGTCAAAAGGCCATTAGGAGTTCCCTTCTGAATCCATCTTTTTTTTCCCCCCTTTCATAAAAAATTATGCATTATTGAATATTGATTATCTCCTTTCAGTTGTTTCACTCTGTCTTCAGACCAATTTTAAGTAATACTTGTTTGACACCATTGGAAATTATAGAAATATCGCAGGTTGTGTGTTTTACTAGTATACGAGAGAATTCAAATCCAAGTTGTTTTCACAGAAATTAGGAACGAAATATAATATATTTAAATTAATTTTATTCAAGCAATAAGGTAAAGACTCCATTTGAAAACTTAGGTTCTAAAAGAATTTTAAATATATTAAATTTTATTTTAATAATTCTTTTATTCGATAAATTTATATTTAAAAAACTTATTTTTATTTCTTAAAAATAATTTAATGAAAAAAATTAAAGAATTTTATTATTATTGTATCAATTTAAGATTTATTCTAAAAAAAAGAATACTATTGTTAAAATGAATGAATTATATTAATAAGATTGAATTTTTTTTGTATGATTATAAATGAGATTTTTAAAATCTTTCACATTACTACTAACCAAAGATGTTATATTTCTTAAAGTGGTACTTTAAGATGTTTTAGAAAAAGCGGTAACCAGTAAAGGAATTGATTTCTTTATTCGAATATTAAAAGAGAATAACTTACCTATATTGAATGTATGTATTAACTCAATAGAATAAATACACCTATGAGTATGAATATTTTTACATTTAAGAAAATAAATAATGTAAAGATAATTTCATTAGATAATTTTAAATAATTATTTTATATATTATTATACTATTAAATGTGTGTATAAAATGATAATATACAACATAAATTTTTATCTAAGAAGAGGGCCAACAAATCCAAAAATGGAGATGATCAATTTACAAAACAATTAGTTAGTATTTATTTACATCTATATTAATAAAAATGAGATAAATATCAATATCTTTTGGATATCATAGAAAAAATTCATTAATATATAAATTAAAAGAATAATTTTTTGATATACCTTTATACACATACAGAGAATAGGGGAACTCTCTTCTTTAAAAAAAAAAAAGAAAAAAGAAAAAGAGAATTCTCTTCTAATATATATATATATATATATAAAACCGTAAATCAACATATTTCATTTACAAATAAGTTTGCCATTGTTCATTGTAATAAAGTATAAAAATTGATCTAGTGCACTTTATTTTTCTCTATCAAGAAAATATTTTTGTGAAATTTCCTTCACTATACTCAGGATTTTAAAGCCTAAAATCAACCCAAATAATAAAATACCAAAAAAGGGTAAATATATCACCTTCTTTTTTTTTTTTTTTTTAAAGAGATTGCTTTCGTACGATTTCTCTTCCTTGCAAAGGGGAAGGGAATGTTGCGTTTCCGCCGTATGGAACACCAGTAGTTCTTCCCAGCCAAGCTCTCCTGATAATTTCTACCGAAACTTTGAGACTAATAGAAACACGCCACCTATCCCTAGCCCACCACGTGGCTGTCTCCAATTGCAGCAGTCTACAAATAATTTGCTGAAACCCTGCCGGTTGATTATGGCCCCTTGTGGAAAATAAATTAAATCAATGGCCTGTTGAATGCCGATGGAGTGGGTCCAACAAGTCCGCGCCACATGGGCCTCAGAGCAATCCAAACCTACTTGGTTCGGTACCGAACCATCAATTTGAATTTTTCGAACGTTGATGCCCCCGTGCCACTCTCTCTCTCTAATATTTAAAGATGATTGCTTTCAGTCCTGATTGTTGAACAAGAAGTAAAATAAAATTATTCCTATCGTTGGCTTGAACTTGTCATCTCAATTTTAAATCTCTCTTGTTATCACTGCCTATTAAATTTGAAATCATATGTCATCAGTCAATTTTTTTTTCTTTTTCTAATTAGTGTATTACTTTATCTTAATAAAATAAAGATGGTTTGATTCACTAAAGTATACATCTTATTTATTTTTTAATAAAATAAATTATTTTATCTCTCTTGTAAAAAGTTTTTACTTCATATTTTGTTATTTTATTTTTATTATTTAAAATTTAATATTTAGTACTATATGATAATATATTATTACACATTATCTCTTAAATATATTTTTTTAACCCAAATTACATTATGATATCATATTTAATGGATTTTCATAATGGATAGAAATGTCCATATTACATTATAGTATCATATTTAATGGATTTTCATAATCGATAGAAATGTAAAATCATTGAAGAATATTTATGCATAATTTTTAAATTGAGTCAATATATAATTATTAATAGTACTAAGAATCAATTTATTATTACTTTAAATTATAAAATTATTTTTTCTATATATTGTATGAGTATTTATAAATAAAATTTTTTATATTATTTTTATAAAATGATTTTTAAATTCATTTGTTAAAAATATTGAATCCTAATCTCATTTATAAAATAAATGGGGTCTACTAATTTGAAATCTTCAATGTTGGGCTTTTGAGGTTAGATCTGTTTATACTGGGAGCTGAATTAATTTATATCATGAAAATTGTCAAAAATAATTATTGAACAGGAAATAATTTTTCGCACAAAAAAATTATCGGAACATGAAAAAAAAAAAAAAAAAAAAAAAAAGAAGAAGAAGACTTCCTTTGGCATTTGGTTAAAATGACGATTAAGAACCCTATGGAAGAGTAGGTTTGGTAACCGTTTTTCAACAACGCTTTCCACTATGAAAGAAACAGATTGCCTAACGGATGTTATCAGTTTCAAGTGTGTATTAGATAATTGGAATAGTTTATTTGCTACATTACTGCTTTCTTGGCTTTAAAACTCAAACAACTTCAGTAGATGATATACATGAATGTAATCACTGCTCACTATTCAATATGGAAAATTTATTCTTTTTTAAAATGCACCCTTTTAGTTGTTTACGCTATATTTATTTCATGAAAAAAGTATTTTTTAAAAATATTTTCTATATTTTTTGATGTTTAACATACTTAAAAAATTGATTAATACAAAATATTTTTTTGATTAATGAAAATTTAAATTATCTTTAAGAATAAATCCATTTAAATAAAAAATAATTATATAAATTCATATTTATTTATGTTCTTATTATTACTAATTATTACTGATCATTGATACTTATTGCCACTAATTGATGGAATTCATATTTTTATTATTTTTATATTAAATAATAAATAAATCGCCTAATGGGCAGGTAAAGTTTATTGGCTTGAATCAAGCGACTGAGAATAGTTTCATTGCCTAAAAACGTCCGGATATTTGGTGTTTCCCCATTAATTATTTTATCATTGTTAGTATGTGTTTTGGTTTTCATTTCACATAAAATAATACTTTTAATTAGAAATTTACGCACTAGAACTATAAAAACTGCAAAAGCTCAAAAATTTAAAGAATTGGGAAAATACTATCGAATATTTTGGAAATATTAAAAAACCAAAAAATTGAAAAAAAAAACTAAACAATCAAAATAACTTATCAATATTCAATTTTGAAGAGGCAAACCCACAAAACTCAATTCAAAAAATTAGCTTTGAGAGTGACTCAAAGTTCCAAATTCATTTTCCAAAAAGTACAATTCAAGTGGATTGCCACTTGTAAATCCCTACCAAAATGGTTTTAGGAAATATCAAACTTCAGCTTCCTTTTTTTTTTTTTTTTGATAATATGGAGAATTTTTCAAATATTTTTTGTTGCCATGTCAGAGAACATTTCAATTAAAATTTCTTTAATTTTTGAGAATATGGTATCAAACTAGTGTTGTGAACTCATAAATACTTTAGGATGTATATGGAATGAGTAAATTTAATTTTATTTCAAAGTAGTCGAGACTTCAAAATTAAAAAATTGATCTTAATTCATGAAATAGAAATTTTCTATTGTCTTATTCTGAGAATTTAAGACAAACAAATAATAACTATATACAAGTGAGAAAAAATAAAACAATACAAAATGGTTCAATTTCATCAACTCTCAAAACTTTTAATCTTTTTTATCAAAACAATTGAAATTTTCTTATAAATATAATTGTAACTATAAAATCATCCAAAGTATATAATATTTATATATGAATTACAAGTTTGCTCATATATATTATAATATTATATAATTTCATATTCTATAATTAAATAAAGAACACTCAAATATAAATACAAAAAGAATTATTTATTTTTAATATGTAAAACTTATATGTACACACTCATATAATTAAATATATGTAAAAGTTATATAATTAAATATATCGTATGATTTTAAGACTTTCAAATCAAAACAAAAAGATTCAGTTTTTTATTCGAATATACATATTACTTTATAATTTTTTTTACTCTTTAGGATGAGACAAAATATAAATTTTGATTATTTTATATACATATATATATATATATATATTAAAATTAAAATAACATAATTTAATTTTCAAATGGACTCTATATTTTCATGTACCATACACACCCTTAACGGATAAAAGCATAAATTAAAGGTTGTCTCTTGCACTTAATGGTACGAAATTGTCAGTATTATAAATGCTCATCAGAAGAGCTCTGTCCTTTGTAGTTTTCAAATTTTGAAGCATGGGGTTGAAGGAAAAAAAACAAAACAAAATTTGCCCAAGCCTGAGATTGGGCAAATTTTGGCGTATATAATGAGTCAGTAGAAGCCGATATGGAGGCGCGGCAGCTACGGCTGCTACTCCTAGCCCTTATTTTTTGAATAATTGCGGAAAAAAAAAAAGGACCCGCTGAAATTAAAAGAAAAGAAATAATCGACTACTAATTAAAAAAATGATATAAAATTAAAAAACATGAATGAAATAATCAAACCAACACCACCCACCACCGCCCACTTCTTTTGAAATATTAAGATGGCCTTTTGAATTGGTATTGGAGGGAGCATTAATTATCTTTTTTTGTACCAAGGTGATGGGATTTTTTTTTTTTTTAACCCAAAATTATCCATATGCCATTTTTTTCTTAATTTTCACTCAACATGATTAGATTGTAATTAGACATTATTAGATTCAGTACATTTGTCCACTGCCACAGATCTTACACAGTAATTAACAAAAAAAAAAAGAGTATCCCACTGCAAACGAGTAAATACAAAAAACGAAATGCACAGACTTTAATTAATTAAGTCAGGCCATTAATCAGAATATGATGATGGATTAGAATGTTAACAATAATAGTGTTTTCATTCCGAGGTAATTACGTGAACATTAATTAATTACATGATCCTGTGTACACCCACGTTTGCATGTATTTCAATTTATTACATTTTTAGATAGAAGCAATATTGCCTGCCTACTTCGTGCTTTTCATTTATGATTTGACTATTTTTTTTCTTTTTATATAAAATACAACAGTAATTTCAACGATTTGACTTGGTTTTGGTTGTTGAGACGTTAATTTAGACCTGGTATCTTAATTAGTTATTTTTTAAATCTTATTAAAGACAGCATCTTTTGTCAAATTTGAATTTATTACCGTTAAGTATTTCGTAATCCTTTTGTTTGTGCCAGGAGTTTACGCGCGGTGGAAGCACCTGAAGTACGTTGTTCCCGGACAACGGGGGAAAAAATTAATAATATAAATTAGAATTGAATTTAAAAAATTATTAATAGCGCAGAAACAAATTGCTCCGTCATTTTGAAGTCAGGAGGTTCGGAGACAGGTTCGGGCGAGTAGCTTCGGAAAGGAGAAATCGAGTAGTAATACTAATAATAATAAGAGTATAAAGCAGAGAAAGAAAAGAATGAAAGTGTATACACTCTGTAGAAGAAGAAAAAGCAAAAGCTTTAAAGGAGAATGTGACTTTGTATTTCTAAGTATCAAATCTACTACTCAATACACCTAACAAATATTAAACCTCTCCTTCTCCCATCCCTCTTTCTTGCCTGATCTCTCCCTTTTTTAAGGTTCGAGCCATTGTAATTTGTCAAAGAGTTGGGTGATTCTTTCTTTTCTTTCTGGTTTCATGGAATTTTGAGGAAGAGAAAACAGTAGCAGTTGTCATTTGGTGGGGGAGATGGCAGGGGAAGGAGCATTGTCATTTTCGGTGGCCTCGGTGGTGGAGGATGTGCTGCAACAACACGGGAATAGAGTCAGAGATCTTGATTTGGACTCCAGAAAAGCTGAAGAAACGGGTACTCTTTTATTTTCTTTGTATGTTTTGTTAATTCTTTCCTTTTTTAGTGTCCTTCACTTTTATTTCTTTAATTGGAAAGATAATAACATTGCCTCTGTATTATGCAGCATCGAGAAGGTATGAAGCGGCGGGATGGTTGAGAAAAATGGTTGGAGTAGTCGCCGCTAGGGATTTGCCGGCGGAGCCGTCAGAGGAGGAGTTTAGGCTTGGGTTAAGAAGTGGAATAATCCTTTGCAATGCTCTTAATAAAGTTCAGCCTGGAGCTGTGCCCAAGGTGAATCTCATCGCCCCCGCCCCGCCCCCCCACCCACCCCCCCCCTTTTTTTTTGTTGTTATATGCAATTAGTTTTCATCTTTCTTGATATTTAGAGTGATTAATTGATCGGTGTCAGGTGGTTGAGAGTCCGTGTGATGCTGCTCTTATCCCCGATGGAGCTGCATTATCTGCGTTTCAATATTTTGAAAATGTGAGGAATTTCCTTGTGGCTGTGCAAGAGATTGGCGTTCCTACTTTTGAGGCATCTGATCTGGAACAAGTGTGATTGATTGTTTGAAAAATCATCTTTTATAGAATTGATTCAATAATATGCCCTGTTAGTAAATTATATTCACTGAAATTTTCAGGGAGGGAAGTCTGCTAGGGTTGTGAATAGTGTTTTGGCACTTAAATCCTACAGTGAATGGAAACAGACAGGTGGAATTGGAGTGTGGAAATTTGGTGGAAATGTGAAACCTACCATCTCAGCTGCTAGATCTTTTGTAAGAAAAAATACGGAGCCATTCATGAATTCCTTATTAAGAAATCCGTCAGTGAATGAGAAGTCTTTAAATGCTATATCCACTGATCTTGGCTCCAATAAAATGGTTGGTAAGCTTAACTGTTTTCAAATTTGTGCCTTTTCTGACTGTGTCTAGTTTCAATATGAGAATTAAATTTTTTGTTTTTTTCCTTTGTTGTTTTTCTTCTATGCAGCCTAATTCTGGTTCCTTGAGCATGCTTGTTCGTGCTGTTCTGTTAGATAAGAAGCCTGAAGAGGTTCCAACAGTAAGTCATTTATATGTTTGTTGATGAATTATCAGATTTTGTTCAGATTAATCGGCTGAGCTAGCCATTTATAGGAAATGTTATTTAACACGCCATGGTGGATGAGTATGTCTTCTGCTGCCTGTCCCCATTGTTTATTACTTATTTGCCAATGTGTTGATCTCATTTGCAATATTTGTTAAAGATAGTTACGGATCATTTTTACTACTGAACTCTTTATACTGTGCCATTAGGACTACTGCCACTACTCCCTTTAGTTCTCACGCTTTTGCTACTAATACCAAACTATAATACATTTTGAGTGCAATAGGTGGTGGAATCAGTGCTAAGTAAGGTTGTGGAGGCGTTTGAGCATCGCATAGCGAACCAATATGATCTGGTATTTTGCTCAATCATTCAAAATTATGCTTTTCTACTCACAAATGAAGTGGAATTTGTCCAAGCCATGTAACTATTTATTTGGTTATGGATCAATGCGTTAATTGTGAAGGTAAAGACAACTCCTAAAGATGTGGCTGTTTCTCAGGGCAACAAGTTTTCATTTAAACCTGCATCTGGTGATAGAAAGGTAAACCGTTGATCTTTACTTTCTAAATAATCAAACACTTTCTGGAGTCCAAATTCCAGAGACATTATAACAAAGCAAACTTGGAAGCATGACAATTTCAAAGACAATAACATTTGTAGTTGGAATATATTTTAATATCTTCGTAATTTCCTTGTCTACTTTTATGTAATGATCCAGACCGATGACAAAAGTACCAGAATGATGAAGAAAGAGGAATGCTTTCATAAGAACCACATTCTTGATGAGGAACTTAAAAATAAAAAACTCAAACAGCAGATGATCTTTGATCAACAACAAAGAGATATTCAGGTAACTTAGCTTTTTTTTTTTTGGCCCTTTCTTAACTTTTGCAACAAGTTAGATTGCTCAGGTTAATTATATTTTACATTCAGGAAGTAAAGCATGCACTCCGTACAACAAAAGCTGGAATGCAGTTTATGCAAATGAAATTTCACGAGGAGTTCAGCAATATAGGTAAGTATTCGAAAATAATCTTTTTTGGTTTTTTCCTTCCTGTTTCTGGATGAACAAGGTGACTGGAGATGGTTAAAAAAAGAACTCTTATCTAAGGTTTGAGCTTGCTCTTTCTTCTTAGGCATGCATATTCAAAGTCTAGCTCGTGCTGCTTCTGGTTACCACAATGTCCTTGAGGAAAACCGCAAGCTATACAATCGAGTGCAGGACCTCAAGGGTATGTTGCTGCACTTTCCTAAAGTCTAGGTATTATCTTGTCTCTTTAATTCATTCAAGCGCATAAGATTTCTTGCACTTCACCAGGAAGTATTCGGGTTTATTGTCGAGTGAGGCCATTTTTGTCTGGACAATCGAACTATTTAAGCACTGTGGATCATATAGAAGAAGGAAATATTACAATTAATGCCACATCAAGACATGGGAAAGGACAAAAGTCATTTAGCTTCAACAAGGTCTTTGGACCATCTTCATCCCAAGGTAGTTAATTTTTCATTTAGACTTTATGCAGATTAATTCAAATTGATATTATCTTTTACATATTATTCCACTGAATTGCAGCGGAGGTCTTCTCCGATATGCAGCCATTGATTCGGTCTGTTCTTGATGGATACAATGTGTGCATTTTTGCATATGGTCAAACTGGATCAGGAAAAACATACACCATGGTAAGAACAATGCATCCATGAAAGTGGTAAATTTCTTTTTTTGCTGACATTTTCTTGATAGCATACAAATAATTTGTTGATGTTCTTTGTTCCTATATCCAGACAGGACCTAGAGATCTTACAGAGAAAAGCCTTGGTGTAAATTATAGGGCTTTGAGTGATTTGTTTCTTCTAGCAGAGCAAAGAAAGGATATCTTCTGCTACAATGTTGCAGTACAGATGATTGAGATTTATAATGAGCAAGTCAGGGATCTCCTTGTCACTGATGGAAGTAACAAAAGATATCCTTTAGAATTTTTTTTTCTCCTCAAGTTTATGCACTGGAATGATCAGTTCCCGTTGCAAATATTTTTAATACAATTTAGAAATAAGGCCCAAATTGGTTATCCTTGATTTGTTGTCACGTTAGAAATTCGCAATAGTTCTCAGACAGGTCTGAATGTACCGGATGCAAACCTTGTTCCTGTTTCATCAACATCTGATGTCATTGAATTGATGAACCTTGGACAAAGGAATCGCGCAGTTGGTGCAACAGCCCTAAATGATCGTAGCAGTCGGTCTCATAGGTAAATATATTGCCCTTTTCTTCATCTTCTGCATGCTCCTTTATGCATACCTGCAGTAATGCCTCCCAGTGAGATTTACTTTTCTACTTTTGTGAAACTGTAGTTGCTTGACTGTTCATGTTCAAGGAAGAGACTTGACATCTGGAACTGTCCTCCGTGGTTGTATGCATCTGGTTGATTTGGCTGGGAGTGAGAGGGTAGACAAATCTGAAGCGACAGGGGATAGACTAAAAGAGGCACAACATATTAACAAATCTCTCTCAGCTTTAGGAGATGTGATTGCTTCACTTGCCCAAAAAAATCCACATGTTCCTTATAGAAACAGCAAACTTACACAACTGCTCCAAGATTCACTTGGTAATATCAAAGTAACATTTTTCACTTCAGTTGTTTTCTGGTCTCCCCTTTTTTCCACCAAAAATGATTGTGACTTGGGTCTGTGATTTGTACTCCAGGAGGGCAGGCAAAGACATTAATGTTTGTTCACATAAGCCCTGAGCCTGACGCTGTTGGAGAAACAATAAGTACACTTAAATTTGCAGAGCGTGTAGCCACTGTTGAACTAGGTGCAGCTCAAGTGAACAAAGATTGTGCAGATGTTAAAGAGCTCAAAGAACAGGTTATTTCATATTCTTAGACCAGTTTATAGTTTCAACATAGTTGTCATCATACTTCAAAATTTAATATATAATCTATTAAACATTGGATTGTTTTTCTTGTCCTAGATTGCTATCCTCAAGGCAGCATTAGCAAGGAAAGAGGAAGAACAAGAACACATTCAACATTCTGCATCTGGCAACTCTGAAAGGTATAGAAGAAAAGAAAATGAGTCATCACCATTTAATCCTAACCAGTGGCTTGGGGATGTGAACGATAGCAATAGCTTACGGCAACCCATGGGTGATGTGGGAAACATAGAGGTGAATCTTGCTATCCCATTATCCTTGGTTTCAGTATTCCTTTAAAGCTTGCTAACTGTTCCTGTATATTTCTTGAGCATTGAAGCCATCATGTTAGCAATGTCAGGTCTATATTCTTTCAATATCACAGGTTAATACTGGAGACAAACATTAGATTGAATGTAATGCATTGAAGATAGGATTTAAGGCTGTCCCCAATCTGGTGGTGATATACTATGCTAATAATTTCATTTAGTTTTATTTGATATAACATCTATCAACAGTATCCAAACATTTGAGCGTTAATGTAATATTTGAATAGGAAGTTTATATTGTGATCATTTTTTTTTGGGCTGGCGAGTGGGTGGCAAGCATGATCCTTACTATCTAGTCATCATGCGTTAATGTAATAAGCATGGCAAGCATGATCCTTACTGGCGAGTGGGCTTCCTTTAGATTTTTTTTCTAGCAATGACAGGTTCTTGTTTATTCTTTCTGATTGATCAAATGTATTTTGGTCTGACATAATTTGGTTTCAACAAATACTGATCTGCTGCATCTGCAGGTTCATACAAACTCTACACTGAGGCAAAAAAGGCAAAGTTTTGATCTTGATGAGCTATTAGCAAATTCACCTCCATGGCCTCCAGTTATTGCTCCTAATAAAAATTTCGGGGAGGAGGAGAAGGAAATGAGTTCGGGTGAGTGGGTAGATAAAGTCATGGTAAACAAGCAAGATGCTGTAAATAGAGTTGAAAAACCTCCAGGGTGTTGGGAAGCAGACAATGGCCATTTGCCTGATGTCCTTTACCAGAAATATCTTTCAGACTCTTCCAAAATTTACTCTGAACAGTCCTATAACATGTTTATGGGTAACAACCGGTTCAACATTAGTAGCACTGATGATGTGGATGATGTTGACGCCGGCACTAGTGATTCATCAGAACCTGATTTGCTGTGGCAATTCAATCAGTCCAAACTTGCTGGCATGGCCAATGGGATTGATTCAAAGACAAAGAAGCCAAATTCAAAAGCAGCAAAGAATCCAGAATTGAGGTACTTCAGATGTGATTTTTGTGTTGTTATATACTTGCATATTAAATGCTGTAATTTATTTACGAAATCTAGTCTATTAACAAGCCCTTTACTTTTGCAGTAGGAACCTAAGTCCTATGCTAGGCCCTTCACCATCTCGGAAACTACCAAATGGTGTTAGTGCTCGCGGAAGGCAGCCAGCTCCTGTTGATATGAAACGCAGACCTGGAAATAGAAAATAGGAATGTTAACCACGTTGAAAGCAGATTTCAGAATTTTATTTTTCTTTTTCCTTTATATATTAATATATTTCTTGATTTTTTTTTTCCTGAGAGAGAAAGAGAGGTTCTTTTATTAGTGTTTTTTTTTGCCTTCATTTTTTCCATGTAATGTTTATAATACAGTAAAATGGAGCAATAATTCCAGTTGCTTGTTTATGTTCTCTGGAGGAGAGTTCATCACATGTATCTGACTTGCTTGCTTGGTTTTGAGTATTTGACAGAGGGATAAAATATATTTGCTTGCTCATTTTTATTGAGTGATTTCTTCTTTTGAGCACTGATACCTCTTCACATCATCATTATTTAAGGGCTTTTTTGTTTTTTTTTTTTTAATATAAATTTGATATAAAATTTTAATATTTAATATTTATTGTTTGTATTTTTATTAATTTTCACATCTAATTTGTTTATTGTTTATAAAATAATTTCACATATCTAAACACAACTCTAACAGTAATAATAATTATATTCCATGTTTGATTTTAATTTTTAAATATATAATGTTATTTATTTTTAAATATATAATGTTATTTATTTATTTAATTTTTAAATATATAATATTATCTATTTTTATATTCGTATGAATAAATTGTATATTAAAATTAAAAAAACGAAATCTAGGAATTCAACTACAATTTCTTCTTGAATTATTATCATGCAACTCCTAAAAATGCTAATTATAATTATTTTATGTCAAATATAGCAAACTGGAATTCAAATGCAATTTTTTTTCTCAAATCAACTATACGTAGGTAATCAATCACAGGTAAAAAAAAGGTTGGTGTTTCCACCAAATACAGAGAAGTTTTAAGCAATACATCAAACTGAAAAATATCAAGAGGTCTTCATGCTACAATAGAAATGACTTGATTTTTTTTAATTTTAATTAGTCTCTGGTTAAAATTTTATAATTTTAAAAGGTTCTATTTTCATTGTATGAACTAAAAATAAAAACTTTGGCAAGATGCAAGCATGTGCCAATGTGTCCCAATTGAAGCTCCACAGTCCAACTCCAATGAAAGCCACATCCGCTTCTGTACGACGGAGGAAGGACCACCACAAATTTTCCATTCGATGATAAATTAAATATGTGGCCATGAGCTCATGCATGACCATGAAGCTTCCACAATTAGTGGACGGCATTTCCATGTATCTCAGACAGTTCGCTAAAGATATCTCTGGAACCTTCTAACTCATTGGTTTTTTTTTTTTTTTTTTTCCGCAGAAAACCATGAAATCGCATGGGTAAGTAGTCAGGCCCGGGTACTCGTATCCTTTTTTATGCTGCTTATTGTTAAAAACTTTATTAAGATGGGGGACGCTGGCGAGCTTTGTTATTATACGGTGCTTGGATTACGCAAACAAGCCTCAGCTTCAGAAATTCGTGATGCTTATCGAAAGCTTGCTCTGGTAAATTAATTAATAATTAATTTAGTTTTTTCTGCTCTAGCACGTACGCTGTTTGATATTAATCTTCATGAGGGTTTTGATTGTTGAACTTGAAGAAATGGCATCCAGACCGGTGGATGAAAGAACCTGCCGTCGCGGCGCAAGCCAAAAGAAGGTTCCAGCAAATTCAAGAAGCTTATTCAGGTAAATGCTGACATTAAAAGATCGCAAAAAAAAACATAAGCAATGAGCTTTGATTTGATAGAAAACCATTTTCAAGATTGAAAGATTATCAGTTTCAAGCATAAATTGAAGATAAATTAACAAATTATCAGTATCAAACTGGAAAAAAAAAATTAATTATTAGTTAAATGGGAAGAGTACTTCATTCATGTAATGTGGCGGATTAATGAAAATGTCCAAATTTTCAGTGTTATCAGATAATGGAAAGAGAAGGCTTTACGACTATGGAATGTTGGGTTTTCTCGGGGACGATGACGATGAAGTGAGTTTTTAATTTCTTTTTCATTTATTATTGTTTTTGTTTATAATTTTCCTTTTTTTTTTTTTTTTTTGGGTTCTTGGGTATTCAGTAATGAAATTTCTGAAACAGGGGTTTTGTGATTTTATGCAAGAAATGATATTGCTAATGGAAAATGTGGGCTCTCAGGTAAATTTTTGCAGTATTTTCTCTTTTTTTTAGTGCTTTATTCTTTTTGAGTAGTAAGATGTGAATTGAGATTGTGATGGTTATTTACTGTTTTGGTGGTCAGGAGAGTTATAGTTTTGAAGATCTTCAAAGGTCGTTAATGGAGATGATGGTTGAGGATGAAAGACTCAAATTTGGGTTCCGTTGTGACCCTTCAATAACTCCTAACTAAAGGACTCGCTTCACCAACTTTTGATGTACCTTCAAAAGGAATGATTATTCAAATTTTGCAACTATTTATTATGCAATCCGAAAAAGAATTAGTTCATTTCCCCTCCTCATCTCCTTTGCATGTCTTGAACACCTCTAAGTATATTGTTAGATTTTTTGAGAAATTTTTATGTTTTCTGAGTTTATAATGAATTATTTAATAAGAAATGTTTCCTTTGTTCGAAAAAATTTAATAAGAAATTATATAATATACTTGAGTATAGAATAATAAAAAATTAAAAATTTTTATCTAATTTAAAGAAAATTATATACACAATTTCATCTTGTGAACGAGATGCACACAAAAATCTCTTAATTTTTCCTTCTCTATTTCTTATTTTTAAATATAATTTACTCATTACTTCATTTTTTTGTGTTTGCAGTGTCATAAAATTTATTGAATTTATATATTTTGCATTTTCTGAAATTGGTTTTACATTAGACAAATTTAAATAAAAATGATTAGCCTAATAGTAATTTTTATGTGTGTCAATGCAATCATAATCCAAACTTTAAAATTATCAAAATATATCAGAATAGTGAAATTGAGTACAATTTTCACCTAACTTATATATTTATGACACAAATTTTGATAAAATTTATGTTAGAAAATTATGAAATTTAATTGACATGTCTTTTATATTTATGTATTTTATGATTTTAGTTTATTGTGTTATTATTAATTTTGACCAAGATATAAATTGAGCTAATATTGCAGTTAATTTTATAATTTTGATGTACTTTGATAATTTTTAAAATTTAGGCCAAAATCTTATTGATGCGTAAAGATTTAAATCTAAATCAATACTAATATATATTAAGAATTTCAGTGTCAGAGTTAATTTAAATTGTTATTTGTCATTTATTAAATAATTTTATACAATATGATCACATATCACTATTTTAAATTATATTATAGAAAATTATCATATCAAAAAAATTCTAAATGGAAAATTAAAAAATTCAACTACAATAATAAAAAAAACTTTATAGCTTAAAATTTTTAAAAATTTGAAAAAATCAATATCATATCAAAAAATATTATGGATAAAAAAAAACTAAAAGTACAAATTACCTTTAAATAGGAATTAAAAAACTTGAAAAATAAAAATTTTAAATTACTTTTAAACAGAAAATTAGGAAAATTAAAAAAATAAAAATTCTAAGTACACTATATATATATATATATAAAGGACAAAATATTATTTATTTTCTTTCTTTGGAACTTCAAAATAAAATAAAATTAAAATAAAATAAAATAGAAATACAAGAGGAAATCATAATAGAAAATAACAAAAATTTTTACTAAAAATAAAAGAAATAATAATAAATTTTAAAATCATTAAATTAAAAGCCTCAATGATCATCATTATAATAAATATTTTCAAATTTTCTAGCTAGAGGTTATACATATTATTATATAAATTATTTGCATTTTTTAAAACACAATAATATATTTTTCTAAAATAATTTTTAAGTATTTTATAAAAAATCTATATAAATTATACATAGATAGTATTTGAAATCAATTTACTTAAAATACATAAATAAAAAAAATCAATATATGCACATATTATTAGCTGTTTTTTTAAAAGAAAAGCTTATCCAATATAACAATAGCGATAGTAACAACAATAATATAAAAATAGGAGCTTCTTCAATACATGATTTATCTTGTTTACAAAATACTCTCTTTTTAATTCTTAAGTATCTTTGCTAACTTAAACTTAAGCATCAAGATGAATATCTAATATAGTGAAATCTTTATGAATTCAAATTTGTGAAATAAGAAACAACCTTTTTAAAAATTTATTGATTTGTACACGAATATCATATAAATGATATTAAATATTTATTGATTCTCACAAGAATATCGAAAAAAATAAAAATACTATCTTTAAAATTTTTTTGTTAATCATTCAAATTCAAGAACCCTTATATAGTGGTTGTAGTCCTATTTATAAGCTAAACATTTGAACTAATTAAAAAGTTAACATCACAATAAATAAGAATATAATATATTTGGTAAATTCTACATTGACTTATTTAATGATATCGTTAAACAATATAATATAATTCAACTGTAAATAATAACTTTCATATAATTTAATGGTATTTAATCCTATAAAATTTAATAGTGAAAAATAATTTTATCTAATTTAATAGTGATTTATTAATTACGTTATTATAGTGTAATAATGTAAACGACAATATAATTTTCATATTTCATAAAACATAATATAAATCTTAGAAATCCTAAATTTATTATATAATCTTCCTATTAAGATATTATAATAAGAAGTTACACTTAATTTATTAAATAAAATATTTTTATTCTAAAAATCAATCATTATAACTAAAATACAAAATATTTTAAAAAGTATAAAAATTATAATTAGGAGTGCTCTTACATCATTCTATATAAGCTGTAAAAAATTTTAGATCCAAATTTGGCTTAATATGATATTTCTTTTTACTTGTAAAATTTTTTTAAGCATTGTAAATCTACAAAGTTGCATTACAGTACACATCTTTTCAATTCAACAAATTTTTATGACAATCGTTCATCAATATTTTTTAATGAACCAATAAGTAGGAATAGTAAAAAAAAATGTTAACAAATGGATCTTCAAAATTATGGTATTAATTTGCACTTTATTATGGATAATCATTATATATAATAAGTAGATCCTAATTAATATATACAATTTATTCCTCATATTCTAAACTAAAAACAGAGTAACATTGCTTCAATTGCGTCATTTGATCACGTTCATGAACTTCATCTACACACATATGACGATGTCTTCTTGGTGGCATGGCTATCAAAGAACAAACATAGATACCAAATTGATGTAGCGAAAGTTATATAAAATCGAATTTGTGAAAAATTAAAAACAACTTTTTAAAGTTTATTAATTCCTGAATGAACATGAAACAAAATAAATATCAAAAAGTCATTAATTCTTAAAGGAATATCGAAATTAAAAAAATACGACACTTTCTATATACAATTCTATTTATCATCCAAACTCAAGATCTATTAGAAATGGTGTTCATTGTCTTATTTATAGGTCAAACTCTTGAACTAATTAAGAAATTAAAATTATATATACAAAATAATAAAAATTTATAAAATATATAATATTCTTCTAAATCATAGACATCCTAAATTTATTTTCTACTAGTTTTATTAAGATATTATAATAGAAAATCATAAATAAATTTTCTAAATAAAATATTTTACTTTAAAAAATAATTCTAATCAAAATAAAAATATTTTAAAAAATCTAAAAAACTCTAATTAGAAATGCTTCAACATCAATATCAGACACTAACACGATTGGAGTTATCATATCATCATTGTTCCCCACCCTATCCTAAACCTAAAAGAAAAGCTAAATATACGTGCTAGAACAAAAAAACCATTAAACAAAGTTGAAAAAACATAAATGAAAATTCACCCAACTTGAAAATTCAATGTTTGTATTAATTTGTAACTGATTGAACACTTCAAGGACTGAAAACAAATGATACGAATATGAAAAGCTCCATGCCACGTTGAAAGGAGGAATGTGACAGCAAGATGCGGGCATCACAATTCTGACGAAAAGCACAAACAGACGCCCAAATTGAAGTAAAAAGGCCAGCTTTCTGGCCTCACGTCCCATTTCACTAGTATTCCATCCATTCCACTCACATATTTAGACCAAACTCCTTGTACTTCTCAACTCTCCAAATTTTCATCATCATCTTCCGTTCATACTTCCCATTCAGGTTCCATTTCTGTTTAACCCTATCTTTTCTCTATTTACGCATCATTAAAATTCCGGCTCCTGTTCTGGTTTGTGCAGGATTAGCTAAAAAGGAAGGAGAATGGCGATAGGGCTTGTGGCTCGACGCCTCTCGCGTGGATCCCCATCGATCAGTTCATTGCACTATGCGAACTGCCGATTGTACTCTACTGCTTTTAGAGAAGAGAGAGACACTTTTGGACCGATTCAAGTTCCAGCTGACAAGTTGGTCTTTGATTATGTTTTCAGATTCGCTACTACTGCTCTCTATTCATTTATTTGAGCTGATTAAATAAGAAAATTCTTAAGGTTAATTGCTTGCTTTTTGTGTGGTTTTAGGTTGTGGGGTGCTCAAACCCAAAGATCATTACAAAATTTTGAAATCGGCGGCGAGCGTGAGCAGATGCCCGAACCCATCATTCGTGCCTTTGGAATCCTTAAGAAATGCGCTGCCAAGGTTTATTTATTTATTTCTACTTTAGTGTGAGGACTTGTTTATGTGGCCTCAGATGCTGATTTTTTGCACTATTGCAGGTGAACATGGAGTATGGTCTTGATCCATCCGTTGGGAAGGCGATCATGCAAGCCGCTCAAGAGGTAGCTGAAGGGAAGCTCACTGATCATTTTCCACTTGTTGTATGGCAGACTGGTAGTGGTACTCAGAGCAACATGAATGCCAATGAGGTCAGTGCTTTCAGTTGTTAGTTTCATGTTTCTTTAACTACACTATGCTGCTCAAAAAGAAAGAAAACAAATGCTTTTAATGTGATTTAGTCTTGGCGGTTGCTTGTCTTTTGATTTTTGTGCGTTTACTTTAATAGAGAGATGACCGAAGGATATATGGGAATCGGTTTTGAGATCTGATGAGTAATAGCTTGCTCTGACTTTATGTTAGATATGTTATAATCACCTAGGAGTTACAATAATTTATGCTCGCTCTAAATTTGTCAGATTTGAGGGTTAATTTATGCTCGCTCTAAAATTGTCAGATTTTGAGGGTTCAGCATTGATGATTGTCTTTTCATCTCTTCAATATCCTGGAACTTTTGGCATTATCATCTCGTAAAGTAATTTGGATGGGAGTGATTCCCACTACTTGGCTCTTCCTTAAAAGCCCTCTCAGATGGTTCTTGATCCTGAATCCAATGGTCTAAATCTTATTTCATTGGAATTTTCCTACTAAAATGGGGGATATCCTGGATCAATAAACTAATAAATTGTTTTTTTAATGGTTTGGTTCACAATTTGCAATAGAACCAAAAACCTTTCCCGCTAAAACCCGTAGCCCTCTCACTGACTTAGTGCCCTGTGGAACACCAAAGATGAAGGGTCATCACATCTTTTGTCTCTTTGATCATTCAAGTAAATATGGTTTGAGGCCATAATCAGGGCTTTATGATGTTTGAGAAAATTGATACATTAAAAGACAAAGATCAAACACTAAAATGCATCAAATTTTCTTGTTACGTAAGATCTGACCATATGCAGACTACCCATTGCCCTGTCCAAACCAACCAGCACATGCTTTTACTGATAACTGAAAATGCTCCCCGTCTGTAAATTTTTTGATGCTACTGGCTATGTTACTCTAAGTATGACAAACCAGCTCAAATATAAAATTCAATTTCAGCACAACACCTTAGCATCTGTATGTATAAAGTTGTGGTTTGTGTGAAATTATACTCTGATTAATCAGATGTCAAGTCGCATAAAGAAACCAACCAGCACATGCTTTTACTGATAACTGAAAATGCTCCCTGTCTGTAAATTTTTTGATGCTACTGGCTATGTTACTCTAAGTATGTCAAACCAGCTCAAATATAAAATTCAATTTCAGCACAACACCTTAGCATCTGTATGTATAAAGTTGTGGTTTGTGTGAAATTATACTCTGATTAATCAGATGTCAAGTCGCATAAAGAAATCCATACTTTGCCAAAACGATATTTTATATTGAAATACTTTGATGGATTTCCAGGTTATTGCCAATAGAGCAGCTGAGATTCTTGGCCATAAGCGTGGTGAAAAATTTGTGCACCCAAATGATCATGTGAACAGATCGCAGTCTTCTAATGATACCTTCCCAACTGTAAGCTTGACTTACTTTTTAACATGTAGTTGACTCATGGTTCTTTGAATTATGACTGAGAACTACTACAAAATACTGCAAAAATCAGTGTGAAACTTGTTTCTTGTAGTTTCTCTTATCAGTTGTCTTTTTCTTTTCCAGGTGATGCACATTGCAGCTGCAACTGAAATAAATTCAAGATTAATACCAAATTTGAAAAACTTGCACACTACACTGCATTCAAAGGTTTGATATTTATCATTCTTCTACAAAAGCAAATAGAAACAAGATGAATAAACTTTACTGCTGCTATGTGTCCTGCACATTGTAAAAGCTGTTTTATCTTTCTTTTTGTCCCTCTTTATCTATCTGATTTTTTTGTTCACTTGGAGCAAGCCTTTCAGCTATGGTTGGACAGAGCATGCATTTGCATTCTACACAGGAGATAACGCATTTCCGTTAGAAGATTTATAAACCATAAGAATGTGGTATTCATCTAGAAAGCATTAAATGTATCATTGATAGCAAGAGGGCTTTACCCATGTTTATCCAAAGCTTGATTTCATTAATTCTACTATTCTTTTGATACATTTTCCTATACTCACCATTTTATTTATTTCTTTCTTTCCAACAACATTTATGTACATTGATATGTCAGCATACTAATCATTACAATTGGGAAAATTTGGAAATTAGGTGTGTACTTGAGCCTTAGCAGACTTTTGTTTCTCCTCAAATTTTTGTACTAGAAACTTTTTTCTCTGTGCCCAACTCAGCAATGATATATCTATGTCTCTCGTAGATTCTAATGTTATCTTTTGCTTGGTTTTGATGAGTGATGCTTGGCTTAATTTGGTGGCAACATTTAGCATACTAGCGTATATCTGGCATGGTATTCTACTTACTGCTTAAATTATAGTGTTATATCTATTGCATCAGTCTCATACTGCTTCTTTTGTTCTAACAGTCTGTTGAATTCAAAGATATTGTCAAAATTGGACGCACGCACACGCAAGATGCAACACCTTTGACACTTGGGCAAGAGTTCAGTGGCTACACCACTCAAGTTAGATATCTTTACTGTAGCATTCCATGATTCAATATTTCCTTTTGTTTTAGATGGTTTGTGTTTACATTCAGTTGCTTGTGCCTTGTTTGCAGGTGAAGTATGGAATTGATCGGATCACATGCACTTTACCCCGCATGTATCAGGTTTGCCAAACAGATGTTACATAAGTTTTGTTATTTGCATTCTGTTGTCATTTTCTTTTCCTTCTTGATAGTTTTGATTGACTGAAGAGGATATTTGAGCAGCTTGCACAAGGAGGAACTGCTGTTGGAACTGGATTGAACACAAAGAAGGGGTATGTAATACATTAAGGATAGTGCTCTTTTGTTTTATTGCATTTGTTTATTTTACACTTTCCTCTGGCCTTTATGATTGATTGCATTCAAGTTATCCCAATAACTGCTTTGTTTTTTAAGTATCTTTTAGCTTTAATTTTATCCAATGAATGAATGTTAACATAGTCCACCTCCCACCCTCATTTTCCCCCAGACAGAAGAGAAAAAAAAATATCATTTACGCCATCTCTCATTGTGGGATCTGAGAAGAAAACTTCTGAACTCTTGTGCTAATTGCTATTGAAAAAATTTGTTTATTTCTGTCAACATTTTATTTGTGATTTAACAGTTATAGATGTTTTACATCTATCTAGATTTGATGTCAAAATAGCTGCAGCAGTGGCTGAGGAAACAAACCTACCATATGTGACAGCAGAAAACAAATTTGAGGCTTTGGTTTGTTTCTAACTTCTCCATCCCCGTTCTTTTTCTTCTTCCAAGGCATTTCTCTGTTTTGATTTAATTGTGTTGTGCAATTCTGACAGGCTGCGCATGATGCTTTTGTTGAAACTAGTGGAGCCCTTAACACAGTTGCTACCTCTCTAATGAAGATTGCAAATGACATACGTTTATTGGGAAGGTTTGTGCCCTAACAGTAATTTTTTTTTTGCACCCCCACCTTCTCATAATCTGCTTTCATTTTTGTGGTTTTCACACTCTTTTCCTCATGCAGTGGTCCACGATGTGGCCTTGGTGAACTCATACTTCCTGAAAATGAGCCAGGCAGTAGTATCATGCCGGTAAATCTTCTTCAACTTGTTTCTTTATGGATCAGAAATCATTCACTCACAAAATAGCTAATTTCAAGATTCCATCCTATTTGATTTTATGTGACTAATTTTTTTTTCCCTCTTTCAGGGAAAAGTTAATCCTACCCAGTGTGAGGCACTCACCATGGTTTGTGCTCAGGTAAATTGTATTTTTCAGTTCTGTTTCACTAATTTCATTTGTGATTTGCTGAGAGTTTGATTTTTTTAATTTGTTTTTTAATTGGTATATAATTTTTTGATAATTATTTTTCTTATGTTTGCAGGTCATGGGAAATCATGTGGCCATTACAGTGGGTGGATCAAATGGCCATTTTGAACTAAATGTGTTTAAGCCCATGATTGCTAGCAATCTCCTACATGTATGTCACATTTCTTTATTGTGGTACATGCAGTGTTCCGTACTGGAGCCTGCCATGATTCAGCCAGAAAAAATCTGATGCTAAATGATATGATGATGCTTTGCAAAATCGATTAGCAATTGGCTTTGTAAATATTTGAAAACTAAGTTGGATGAAGGATTTAATTTGAAGTTTTACTTGCTGGTGAATTACGATACAAAGGGAAAAGAGTATTATGTTTTCTTGCTTTTGTGTTGAGCTAAATTACTTGCAAGTGTTCTCAAACTGTGGATGCATACTTTGCTACTCTGAATGCATCATTAGAAACTTCGCACATGCAGATCAGTGTTTTATGTTGGTCCTCAAAGAATGCTGATATTTTCTTAGCTGATATAAAGTCTTTGACTGAGATGCCTTCTCTTTTTGAATTTACCAGCACTCCCGTACTAAAGAGATGCTTTCAACTTTACTGTACTGCTGTATGAATCTTTGTTTGCAGTCAATCAGATTGCTTGGGGATGCGTCTGCTTCCTTTGAAAAGAACTGTGTGAGGGGAATTCAAGCTAACAGGGAAAGGATTGCAAAATTGCTGCATGAGGTCAGTTCTTGCTAATAACAGAATATTTGGATTAATTGTGCAGTAACTAAATTTATTATTTGAGTTCCTTCTATGTGACAATTTGCGTGCTCTTGCAGTCACTTATGCTCGTCACATCCTTGAATCATGTGAGTTTTCATTCACATCCATCTTTAAATTCTCCCTGCTTTATGCTCTGAATGTTTACTTACATAAGCATTTCTATTCCAGAAAATTGGTTATGACAATGCTGCAGCAGTAGCCAAGCTAGCTCACAAAGAGGGAAGTACTCTAAAGGTGATTTAAAAAAAAAAAACAAAAAATCTGTGAGATTCTATGACCTGTCACATATTTGCGTGCTCCAGGGTATATGCATATTTTGTTGGTCCCTAGTTCAATTTGATGCATGAAACTGCCTATATAATGGAAGGCAATTTTCTGTTCAATTTTTTCCTCTCCTTATTAGCTATGAAGTTAGGCTTTAAGTGCATATAAAATATTTCTCTTAGCAATAATAGATAATACCTGTTTTCTTGCTAAGAACATTGATAAATGGAGATATTTTATGCTTATTATTTTATTGTGTGCATGACACTGTAATTCTGCAGGAATCTGCATTGAAACTTGGAGTTCTCACAAGTGAAGAATTTCATAGCCTTGTGGTGCCTGAGAAAATGATTGGCCCAGCTGACTGATAACCCTACAAGGAGTCCGATGGTTTTGAGAATCATTTTCCTCAGACTTCAGCTTCACTTGTCCAGGTTGTTGATTGGGAATAATGATAAGCAACAATTCCGTTTTGTTAGACTTAAAAACATATTCTTCGAGGTTTTCCACCAGTTAGCTTTTTCATTTGTCAGATAAGCAATTGCAACTATTGATGGGGTAATGGGATTAATAAAGGAAAGCCTCTCATTTTGTAAGGTAGGTTAGGTTCAGTGCACTTTGAGAAAATATCAAGCGGCAATGAAAAACGTTATTCTTTTGGCAAATGGATGGTCTAATGATATTTTGTTAGTATGACTGCATTTTATTTTATGTTCTGTTTTAGCCCTTATTCTGTTGGTTTATTCTTACTTTTCTTTGCAAAATTTCTTCTATGGTCTTGGAATCTGCATACTTTCCCCATCGGGCTCCATGAATCTGGGGAGCCCTGCATGTGCATATACCACACCAGTTCCCGTGACATCAATACTGTCATGAAAACCACAAGAATTCATGCAAAATTTCTCCACGGTCACATCCTTAGACGTAATTAATAAGAATATACCATTAGACTATTGGTACCTTTCTAGTATCAATATGGTTCTCGACTATATCACCTATTTGGGCACATTTGATGTTCTTGCACAAAGAATATACATCACCAAGTTGTTTATAACTAGTCTAAAAGACCCAGAAACTGCACAACGAATCTTGTCCTTGTAAGACAGTTGTTTTCCACCTTGTTAAGACACTAGGCTCTTTAGGGCAACCAATTTCCTTGGGATTCAAAGACGAAAAGAAATATATTATGCAGGTTCTGTCTTCTAAGGAAAAGGCTCCATACCATATTATCTAGACATTAATACCACTGGATTCTGTCAAAATAGGGCCTCCATGGTAGGTGATCTTAGTGGTTGTTGAGGCAGAAGAAGAAGAAGAAGCTTGGTTTTGGTTCATGGCATGGGATCCTGGTGCTAAGGCCAGGGTAGTGGCGATGATCAGGAGACACACCAAAGACTTCGCTGACATTTCGACCCCTCTCTTGGTTATGGATAATTTGTTCTTTCTCGTAAAAGATTAAGTGTTGTGTTTTATGAGTATCATGAATGGCCTTTATACAGCGAGCGACCGTATAACTGCAACTATCTATATTAAGTTGATGGATGTATATGAGGCTTCTATTGCATTATTGTTTAGAGGCTACCTTGACCTTGATTTCGTGGAAAATTAATATTTGGTGACTAATTTGTAGATGTCTTATTAATGAAAAAATTAGGTTGAGGATTGGACCAAAATAATTACAAGGCCTATAAATTGAAAATCGATATAATATAATGTTAGCATAATTTTTCATTATGGAAACATATACGTTCATGGCCATTCAACTATGAATTTGGATATTGGCTTGCGTGGGAGTTTCTCTTTGCAGACTGTTTTGCATGTCACATCTTATTGAGGAACAGACCCTACAAAGATTTGACAATGCGAGGATTTTATTGAACTTTTTTTTTTTTATTGCAGTTTAAAGTGGTATTATATTATCACTCTAGCTAGGCAACTGGATTAAAATCCTTGCATGCATTAAGAACATGATTAGTCATGTTTAGAGTTAATCTCAATTACTAATTTGAACTTATTTGTCATTTTCATCACTTCAACTTAAAAAAAATTCTCTTTCTACTATACAAAAATGAAGATGAGTCTTTATAATTAATGTTAGTGCAAATAGAGTTGAAGCAAAAAAATCTGACGTATTATATTAAATAAATTAAAAATTTATACATGAGTGTAAATAGAATATGAATATTTTTATATTTGAAAAAATAAAAAAAATGAATTTTCTTCTTACACTATTTACTTAACGTATAAAAATAAAACTCTTATTTACAGCCGGCAGGCAAGTATTCTGCACGGTTAGATTTAGGCAATTTAGGAATGTTAGGACAACAATAAACCAAACCAGATGAATGGCTGCTAACATTTTACTTGAATCCTACATTTCTTGGTGGGCTTATACACGTCTCTCATGGTCGCTGATTGCCTTTCCAATCTCTTGTATATTATCCCATAGCGACACATTTACGAGTCTCAGAGTTGATAGAACTCTTCAAAATTATTAGCTAATTATTTTAATATATTGGTTATGTTTGTTTTGTGGAAAATATTTAAAATATTTTTCAAGAAAATCCTTTTTATATTTTTTTCTATTTGATACATTTAAAAAAATTGATCAATAGAAATATTTTCCTAGTAGAAGAAAAAATTAAGTCATTTTAAAAAGTTATTTTTCAGATATTAATAAATTTATCTAAATAAAAAAAGTCACATAAATACATATTTTTATTATTATTGGTTATTACTGACACTCATCACCGATCATTGTCAATTAGTGTGATCACCGGAATAAGTGGAACTCACAAACAATTTTCATTTTTAATATATTTTTTCTTATATAAAATAATAAATAGTATAAATATAAAAATTTATGATTTAAATTTTATTACAGTTTTATAAATCAAAAGAAAATTAATATTTTTTATAATGTATTCTAAACACAATAGAAAATATGTTACTCAAAAAATATTTTTTCATAAAATATTTTCTTTGAAATATTTTTTTTTTTATGAAACAAACAAAGCCATAGTACGATACATAAATAAATCAAAAATTAATGTTTGAGATAAGCATAATTATATATAGCTGCTTATGAGGCAAAATAAAATAAACATCCAAGTGAAAAAGAATGAGAATAATAATATAAATCAATGGCTTTAATTATTTTTATTTGTTTCTTGCGTGTTATTAAAATTCTAAAACGTTAAACATCATATCTTTTCGTGACGTAAGTTATTTGGAATTGGATGCTGTGCCTTGCTAGTATTTGATGCTTCACCAACCAATTCTTCAATCAGTTTGGATTCACCGAGAATAGAATTTTCTTTCATCATCTTGCACTCTTAATCTACTTTGATTTCAAACTTCAGATTTCATTAACTCAAAACCACTCCATTTTCATTGTTTTGAAGATTGAACGAAATCAATCGATCAAATTGTTTAAATAAAATATCGATCATTAGATTAGTTTGATTAAAAAATTTAAATTAGTGAAAAATTGATCAAATTCAGTCAAAATTAAAAAAAATCAGATTGACCTAATTAATTTAAAGTTATATTGTTTTAATTTAATTTTTTTAAAAAAATCTATAAAAATTCAAGTTTTTGATTATCTTTTTTATTAAATTTTAAATATTTATGATATTCTCAATTTTATAATCAATTGTCTTTTATTATTTTGAAATAATATTTTATTCATATATTTATTTGATACATAATACATTTATTTTGAAATATAATAATTTTATATGATTGAATTGGATTGATTAACTAATTGAATCAATAAACCCTGAATCAACTACTAAATTGATTCAATGATTGATTTAATTTTAAAATTATCACTCTTTTTGTGTTCTTAATATCTATTATTAAAAAATAGCCCGACAATATAGGAGCAATGTAATTCTAGACCATCTAATTCCCAATCAATGAAAAAAATCTTCTATATTAAAATTTTAATTATTATTAATTTTATTTATCTTTTTTTTTCCCTTAAGATCAAAGTGTATTAGCGACTGCTAAGTAAGATTATCTGGGAGTAAGTGGACACCAGTTCAATAAAAAAACAAAGCTTCATACATTAGCGACATCAGAACCACAAACAAACTTAAATTGCACCTGCCTTAAGTGCTTAACAATATGTTTACAATCACCAATAACAAGGTGAAAACAAGAACTATTGATTGAACCACGAATGTTCTGGATGACCGGCAATGCATTCGATTCCAACGCAAATAAGTCCACCTGCCGATCATACAACCAACTCAAGGACTCGCGGACGCTAATAGCCTCAGCTTCTCGAGGCGAAAAGTTCCCACGAATGGATTGAGCTCTAGTCATTGTAAGAAATTTTTCAAGATCTAATACATAAATTTAGAACACTATTCATCATTAAGCGAAAACAAAATTGGGGAAACCTGTTTGCGCAGTAGATCTGAAAGCGGAAACAAGTTGCATACCTCTTTACGCGTTGGATTCCAAATTGTTCCGCGCCATTATTTCGATCTCTGAAAATAGAATACTCGAATAATAGGTCAAAAGAGTTAAAAAACAAAAACTAGATCTTCTTCTCCTTGACCTTCTCATAAGACGACTACGATGGGTGTAACAACTAGGGTTGTCAATCATCATGAAGGCAGGAGAGGAGACCTAACCTATTTATAATAATTTTAACAGGCCCACCCATCACA
>CATIWR010043785.1:0-15909 GCA_949677035.1 Omphalea diandra
TATATATATATATATATATATTTGGCTCCATAATAATATTTATTAATTGAAGTTATTTTAAACTATAAAACAGCTATATGTTTTTTACTGAAGTTTTAAACTATATATATATATATATATATATATATATATATAAACCAACTATTTGGCTCCATAATAATATTTATTAATTGAAGTTATTTTAAACTATAAAAACAACTATACGTTTTGTACTGAATTTTTAAACTAAAAATATATACATATATACAAACAAACACACAAACACACACACACATATATATATATATATATATATATAAACCAACTATTGTTGCTCCATAATAATATTTATTGATTGAAGTTATTTTAAACTATAAAAAAGCTATATGTTTTTTTACTGAAGTTTTAAACTAAAAATATATACATATATACATACAGATAGGGCTGAGCATTCGGTCGGTTCGGTTCAAACAGAACCAAATTTATGAAAACTGAATAGATCGAATTTAGTTTAAATTCAAACCGAACCGAACCGAAATTTAAGATAAACTGAAGTAAACCGAACCGAAAAAATCGGTTTGGTTTGGTTCGGTTTTCGGTTTTGGGCTCAATAGGTTGTTGGGCTTTTTTATCTTATATAAAATAATTTATTTTTAGTTTTTTAAACTCAAATTAAAAAAAAAACCCCACTTTCTCAATTTTAAACCTAACCGAACCGAAAACCGAATTTTTTTATTTTTTTAAATCAAACCGAACTAAATTTACTTTAAAACCGAACCAAATAAACCGAATTCACTCGGTTTGGTTCTGTTTTTCAGTTTCGGTTTGGTTTTGCTCACCCCTACATACAGACATATATATCTATACATATATATATATATATATATATATATACAAACCAACTATTTGGCTCCATAATAATATTTATTAATTGAAGTTATTTTAAACTATATGTTTTTTACTGAAGTTTTAAACTAACATATATATATATATATATATATATATATATATATATATATATATATATATATATATATATATATATATAATTAGAAGAACAATACAAGCATTAGAGTGAGTTGTCAAACATTTGACGACTATATGTGAAATTTTATGAATAATTATGAAACTCATAAATGTTAATCCAATCTTTAATAAATTATTGAGTTTTTTGTCCTTTTTTCTCTAAAATAAAACCTAAACTTGCAAGTTTAATAATTACTCAACACAATAGTATAAACACAACCAAATTCAAAAAGCTCTCACACCATCAACATATTGTTTTATATATATATATATTAGATTTATGAATTAATTATGAAGAACAACTTGACCTCCATTTTAAATGTCTATTTACGGACAAGACTCTTATATGTATGAAATAAAATGATATATATTATTCAACATATAAATTATGTTATTAGTGGAGATGACAAACATATCATACCAGGTTATTTCAAATTAGATTATTTTAAGGTCAAACCAATATTGGATTGAAGTACTTTCAGATTGAGTTATGTTTGGATCACTTAGATTTCAAAAGAATTAAGATTATTCATCAGATTTGAATGTAGAAAAGATTTCAAGTTGAGTTAGGATAAAGTTTGAAATTATTCTTAAAAATAATAAAAAAAATTAAATTAAATTAAATTAAATAATTTAATTATTTTAAAAATAAATTTCTTTTTTTATTTTAATTATTTTATATTATATATTCAATAATAAAATTAAATTTTATTTTTTTATTTATATTGTAATAAAATTAATTAGGGCGGTCATGTGTTAATCAATACTTCTTTCTCTGGTCCCAAATTGTCAGGTTGACTCAAAATTTGATCCAATTCAATTTAAAAATTTTTGGGTAATTTTAGGTTTGGATAATTTTGAATTTGTTTAAATTTAAATCAATTTTTCAATAGGATTTTGATTGAATTTTCATGTTCAAAAAAAATTTATCACTCTAGTTATTAGAGAAATCTTAGTTTTATGATAATAAAGTTAAACTTAATTATTGAGACTTACTATGAACACCAGTAGTCTTATAATTTCTTATTTCTTAATATATATATATATATATATATATATATATATATATATATATACACGATGTACATAACAAATTTATAAAATAAAATAATATTTAAATTATAGCTTTTTATAAAATAATATTTGAATTATAACTTTTTTATTGAGAAATTATAGTAAAGTAATTCAAAAAGTAAACTAAATTTATGTATAAGTAAAATAAGAATCAGTACTTAGAATTCTTATTTTTTAAACTAATACAATGTAATATTTTTGTACCTTAATTAATTATGAGATGGTATATGTTATCTTTTTTATGTTTTTAAAATTTTAAATCAATTATAATTTTATGATAGATTAAATAATAGTGGAAGAATTAAGATTTTATAATATCACCATATTACTTAGATAAAATTAATCTATTTATATATAGTTTTAAAATAATAAGATTTTATCAATCTCTTGTTAGATTATATTAATAAGATTTGGATGATTTATATCCTGTTTTGTTATCTTTTCTAGATATTAGTATGTGAATTTGTTTAAGAATAATTTTTTCTTGCTCTCTATATTATTTAATTTTACCATTTTTTATTTATATATAATAAATTTTTTATTAATTATATAATATTAACCTTCATTTTTTTACTAAAAAATCCAATAGCATTAGATTGAAAAAAGATTAGGATATCCAAACTCTACAAATAGAATAACCAGAGGAGGAGATGCACATAAATACTATATCGTTAGTATAATTTAAGAAAATAAACCATTAAGTATAATTTTGTTTTAGTTTCTTAACTCTTTAATCTTATTTTTCTCTTCAACCAAAAAAAAAAAAAGTGATAAATACGATTTTTCTTTCTTAGTTTATGGATCACAAAAACATTAACCTAAGAAAATTTTTAGAATTAATTAATGTGAATTACATATTAGCTTTATAATATCATATTTTAATTAAAAAAATTGATCTCATGCATTCATAGATTTTATTAAGTTTACAATTCTATGAATATTTTGTTAGTATTATCCAAATATTAATTATATTATTTATCAATTAAAAAATTAAAATTTTTAAAAAAGAAATTCTAAACAAAAAGTGACATACATGTATGTTTATAATTTAATATTAATTTTATTATATTATAAGTTTATTGACTAAATAAATTATTATCGTGCCTTTAATAATTCATTAGAATTTGAAATTGTATATATATATTTCAATTAATTACCAATTTTAACTAAACTAATACAATTAAAATTGAACATATTTGTTAGCATTTATGTTTTCTAATATTTATTTTTAAAAATGAGCTGAGAACATTAAAAGAAAAAAACCACTTTTTATGATTTTTTCAAGTTGTGAAAATTTATTTTTTTGTGTTAAAAATAAAGAATAAATATTACTACTATATTTTGCTTCGTAAACTAAATAAAAAATTAGACAAAAAAAATCCAAACAACCTTTTAATTTTTTAAGAATTGCAAACCTAACCTTAATTTAACCAACTTAGTTAATCTATTTTATGGGTCGATTTAGACCTATTCAAATCTTTTTTTTTTTTTTTTGCCAGAAAATAATTGAATTGCATTAAGAGATAAAATGTACAAAAAAAATTCACAGGTTCAACCATGTTAAACCCAGCCCAAAATAGATAAACATCCAACACCCGAAAATCCAGCCCCAACACACTCAACACCCACAGCCGAAGAAACAAAAAGAAAAAAGCTCGAAACACATGGCTGCATCCTGATAAGAGCTGACTGATATTGGACAAACATTACAGGACAAAACCACATGACCATATACGGCCATGAAGACAATTAATAAAGGCACCAACGGTGCGTGCAACAAATGCTGGCGCCGCTTGTGTCAGGATTGCACTTTTTTTTTGTTTTTCTAAATTCTGAACAAAATTTGATCAAATCTTCATTTTCTGTAATTGCATTAACTGCCGTTAAACAGTCTTATTTCAACACTATTATTATCAAAGTCACGTTTGATTGTGCATCCTACTCTGTTTTACCATTCAGAAGATGCGGTGGTAGATCTAGGATTTAAAATTTAAAGGATAAAAAATCAAAACGATTTAATTATGCAATATTTTTAGAGTGTAATTAAATGATGTAGTTCAAATTTGAATAAACATATATTATGTTTCATATAAATATTATATAGTATATAATTTAATAATAAATAAAAAACTTATTTGAGACTACTTGCAATAGTGAATAATTGAAGGGTCAACATTTACGTAGAAAGAAAGAATACATAAAAATAAATAAATGAAGAAAAAAATTAAATAGAATGAAATTTTAACCAAAAAATAAAAGAAAGAAAAAAAGAAAGAAAAAGAACTATATAAAAATAAAAAATAATGTATATTAAAACAAAGAATATTTAAAAAGTTGAGGAGTTAAATCATAAAATATTTTTAATGGAGGTGAAAATATACAAAAGAGCCACAAAATTCTCTCCAATTGAATGAGAATGAGGCTCACTTCAACATAAGAAAACATACAAGAATCCTGCAGAAGCCAATAGAATTGAATCCAGTCCTACAATAGAATTTCATAAGCATTTCTATGTTGATTATGAGCTTATGACTATCCTTAAATTTCACAACAACCAGAACATTACAACTAAAACTATTCACCTGTAGTTCTTACAACAAACTCTTTTTTTTTAAAAAAAAAAAAAAATTCTGGTTAATTCTCTCCTACTAGGATTCGAATTTGCAACCTCACAGCTCAAACACCACGGAGCCCAAAGCCATCATGACAATGCAAAAAGCCCCTTGGAGGTTACAAGACTGAAACAGCACCAGAAAAATGGGAACTTTCCCACACCTCAATACCCTCAACATTCTCTCTACTAACAAACAACCTATTCCCACCCCCTTCAATTTTCCTAATTATCCCTCTTTCCGAATCCTCCATTTTATCCACGAAATTCCTTCTATACAACTCCTCACCAATTAAACCTTCCGCGTTCAACCCATCCTCCTCCTCGGCCACCTTTGTCCACACCTCTAGCGACCCTTGTCTTCCCACAAAAACCTGACTCTTGTAGCAACGTATCACACTCTCCATTCCCCCACCACTAAACCTCATAATTGGGTTCTTATCTTTCATATAAACCCACGGATCATCCCCTAAATAACGCATATCCGCCATTGCTAAATCCCCCGACTTCGAACAAATCTTGAACAGAATCGAATTCTCCACGTCCACATCCACATCAGCAAACGAGTCACCAAACCTGCTGCTCCGCCCTGAACCTGGCTCGCTCGTCTCCCATACCACAGTATCTTTAGCCCTTGGGTCCCATATTCTTATGTACCCCGTGTACCCAAACGCCCCACTAGTGACCGCCGTTCCGATTAAGACACCGGTTTTCGGAAGCCACGTCAGCTTCCCGGGAACCATGTTCTTCGCCGAGCTGCCAGACTGTCTGGAAATCTCTGTTACGATCTGGAGGGTTGACTTATCAATTACTAATATGCAGTTCTCTTTATGCTGGCAATCGAAGGATGTGAAAACCTGACTCGGCGAGTCGGCGATGGAAGAGACTCGGGCTTTGTATATTCTTGGGTCGGTCGGGTCAGTCCAGTGAATTGACCCAATATGGCGAGCAGCACAAAAATCATAGAAATGAAGTCCGGCATCAGAGTTGGACCCCACGGCAGCGATATCCGGCGATACTCGTCGGATCGAGGTGATATCATTTAGATGGGTCCGGATACTGTTGGAGTGGGTAAGGTTCCAATCGTAGGCAGAAATTTGGCCTCCGTGAGCTACCCAGACGGAGCCGTCCCCTGCGGAGGCGGTGAAGGTGGAGGGAAGGCCGTCGGAGGCTGGGCGGATGGTGGAGACGAGGGAGGCGTCGATGCCAGAAAGAGGAGGCGCGAACGTGGCCAACCGGAGGTGGGATTCAATGCCAAAGTAGGCGGCCTCATCGGCGAGCTCTTGCTTGGAGAAGCTTTGGGCAGTAGAAGGGATGCGGTCAGACCGGAGGAGAGAGAGGAGAACAGAGAAGATTTCAGGGTCACGGTCAATGAAAACTGGGTCTTGAGTTGAGCGAGTAGCGAGGGCGGCTAAGAGGGAGTCTGGACCACCCGTTTGAAGTGTGGAGACTGTGGTCTCGAAGAGCTTGCCTCCCACGTTGAGCTTGATGCGATCGGTGGGACGGGGGTCAGTGACGGTGGAATTGGAAATTTGTTGGTCCATTTTAATGGAAGATGAGAGATGTAATAGTGATAGTTGACTGTGCCTGATGTTGGTTTATTGGTCATATTGTTTCCTCGACTTTTATGTTGGTGTCCGGATGAGCGTTGGGTCGAATATTCAAATGCTATTCTACATCCAAAAAAGATTTTTAAAAAAATTATTTTTTATTATTCTCATTAAATATAATTAAGAATGCAAATAAAAAATATAAATTATAAGTTAGGAATCGTAAAACATTGAGTATATCTTCTTTTTTTCTTTAAGACATTAAATATATCTTTTTAAATAATATGAAAATAATAAAAAATAATATTTTTGAGATAGATACAATATTATAAACTATAATAAAATAGATCAAATTTAAAGAAAATTATCAACTCATCAAAAAGTATAATATTATATCATTTTTTTCTTATTTTGCATCGCTATAGTATTTGTAAAAAATAAAATTGTCACATTAAGAGAGAGGAGTGTTAAAATATTGAATAAGCAAAAAAGAAATTAATAATTTTATTGAAAAGAAAAGAAAAATATATAAATATTTAAAAAGAACAGAAAAAATTTAAGGAAAAAAAAAGATGTGGATCTATATGACAAATTGAGGCATGTATTATTTAGGATTAAGTGTTATTAAGCTAAATCATTTAAATGTCCTTAGAAAATTGTTTAATAAAATTACATGAAACCTTATATTTTATATATGTTATATGAAAGTGTTTTATATAGAAACTTGGTTTATTCAATTCTTTTGATTCCTTTCAATAGAAGTCGAGTTGACAATGGAATATTTCTTTTAATATAAGTTGAATTGATGGAAATAGTAAATAATCAAAATAAACCTATATAATTAATTTTAGAATTTATTTGAAATAAATATTGGATATTTGTCTCATTTTAAAATTTATTTGACACAAAAATAATCAATCATCAAATTAATTATTTGACATATAAATGATTATAAAATTATAATATCAAACTATTTAACTAAAAATAATAACAAATTTAAACAATGAATTATTAAAAGAAACTATAAAATAAACAATTAAAAAATAAAGCTGAAAAATCATTTTTACATATTATTTCACTATAAATAAAAATAAAAATTAAAAACTGAAAAATAAATAATATTAAAAAATGATGCTAAAAATAATTTTTTCATAATTTTTTAAAAATAAATATTATTTAAGTATATATTTATAATAAATATTTTAATTTTATTAATATTTTATTAAATTTTACTTTTCAGCTTATCTTATCTTAATTCGATATTGGCATATTTTGAATGATAGGTTCGCAATCCTATGAATGATTTTGTTAAGTAATTTGGTTCTAAAATATTTCACTTTTTGATTAGCAAAAAATCTTACAAGGATTGCCTTATGACTGAGTGAGGACGATATAGTTCAAGACTTGAAAGTTTTAAAAACCCCAAAATTGTTTTGAAAAGAAAGTGAAGCACATTTTCAAAGTAATTAAAGAATCGAATTACTCCATCTTGAATTTAAGACGGATCAGTTTGAGTATTTGGGGTGAATGAAATTTATGAAACAGTTTGGATCAAAGTGGATATTTCATAAAATAACTTGTAATTTATATAAAATTCAATTAAATGAATTCAATCAATTGTATCATATAAAATAACTTGTATAGATTAAGTTATTATATATTGAAAAGGACTTGTATCAAGTAAATAACCTTTAATTCATATAAAATTCAATCCAATGAATTCAATTACTTGTATCATATAAAATAACCTTTATTAATTAATTTATCATGTATTGAAAATAATCTAATCACATAAAATTTTACAAAATGAATTCAATTACCATTTTATATGTAAATCTAATGCAAAAAACTACAACATAAAATAGTATAAATTATACTAAGTTATACAAATCATAAATTGAAAATCCATATTACATAAAATCTACTATGATCTAATAAAACTTTTAGTACATCAATGACAATAATCAAATAATGATGTAATAAAAGTCCCATTTCCAAATAAAACAACCATTAAGCAATGAACGACTGAACAAATCCCCACATATTAACAACAGAGGAAAATGAACATCCAACAGTATAGTAACACAGTAAAGCAACAAAATAATAACAAAATAGCTCACTTGACCCTACTACAAGCCCTCCATAACCTGTGTAAAAAATAAGAAGCAGCAATAATAAATATCAATAAAGGAAATCAATCAACAAAACTAAGTGCAATTCTTAAAAAAGAATTAAAATGTAACTTATCACATACAAAATTAAGCACATATCACAAGATAAAACACAAGAAAATTAAAAAATTAAAAATATAGTAAACCAACTTACATTCTTGAGTAATAATCAAGTAGCATCAGTCTTAGTCAATGTAATTCTTAGGCACTAAATTGTGTTATATTTTAAGTTATGTTGAAAAATCTATTAAACATATGCAAAAGTTAGTACATATGCATTATTAACCAACACATATCTATTGAAGTAAAATTTGCAAGTTAAGCAAGTGTCTAAAAGTTACTAACCTGTTTCAAAGTTTTCAAGCTCTTCAATTGATTTCTCTAATTGCAATGAGGTAGGTTCATTTCTCAACCAATCTTGGCAGCATATTAATACTTCAGCTGTTGTAGGCATCAAAGAACTCTTAAATTGATCTAATGTCCTCCCTTCAGTGCTAAAGGCTGATTCAGATGCAACTGTGAAACACAAAACAACAAGCATATCAATTGTAACTTTGCTTAAGGTAGGAAATCTAATTGAATTCACCTTCCACCACTCAATAATACTAAAATTCTTTACTAAATTCTTAGGTTCATCTTTCAAATATTTATCTAGTTTTATTTTTATGGAATTTGGTTCTTGTTTGCCACTTGAACATAATATTGATAAATATCATCATCATCCTTAATTTAATTTCTAACATCAACAATTGAAGGATCAGTAGGATGTTGAATAACCTTGTACTCCTCCATTAAAGCTGTCAATGTACTTTTCACCCTTTCAACTAATTGGTTAGCTTCATCCTCTCTATAATAAGTAGAATATTTGAATTTAATATCATCAAATTTGGCCCTTGGATCTAAGATAATTGCTACAAAACAACATTTTCATTTTTTATATAAAAAAACCCCCAATATTTGTAAAATTTCAATCTTATAAATTTTCTCATTTTCCGCAAGAGTTGTATCCTCACCACAAGACTCATTTTTAGTCAATCCTCTTAAAATTTTAGATATTTCAAGAAAGTACATGTTAGAAGTAGAATCAAGGGATCCAAAAAGTTTGGCAATAATATTATAAAATTTCTTTAAAATTTTGGAAAGGGTTATAACATTTTTCTAATCACTTTTAGTAAGTATATTTTCTCTTAATTCTGTTGAAAATTTACTATCAATATCCTCTAGCCTATCAACATTTTTTAAAACTTAATGGGAGTTTCTAACATTTTATAAGTGGAGTTCCACCTTTTAGGGCAAGCTAAGACTAAGGAAGCCTTTGAATCGATGTTAGCTAACTCAAAACACTTTTTAAAAGTGTCTGACCTTTGTGGGCTACTTTTAATGTACTTAGCAACCGTCCTTATTCTCCCAATAGTACCTTGAACAAAGTTAAGTCCATATTTGACAACTACTTATAAGATGTGGGTGCAACATCTCGCATGGAAATATTCTCCTTTGATGGCTAAAGCATCTCGCTTAGTCAATTTCTTTCTCAAATGTTGGACAACAACATCATTTGATGAAGCATTGCCAATAAGTAATACACATAATCCTTTTCAACCCCCACTCATCTAAGCACCAATCTACAACTTCCCTATACTCAATCCCTTATGGCTTTTGATGACATAAAAATTCAAAATTCTTTTATGAAAATTCTAATATAAATCTATAAAGTGAGAAATGAAACATAAATAAGATAAATTTTGAAAGGTTCAAGTGTCAGTAGTCAAAGAAACTTTTTAACACTTGCTTTTAATGAAAGTAGACAATTTTATCTTCTCCCTAACATACAAATGGAAACAATCCCTTGCGATTGAACATCTTGAGGGTAACTTGTATGAATTCTACAAATCTAAGTGGCAATTCATCTTTTATGATCATCCTAGTCAAAACATCCTTACAAGCTTTATTGGTTAAAATGCTAATAAGACATTGTAGGCTAACCATCTTTAGACTTAGGAAAAGATAAAGTTTGTTGACTCTTATCTTTGGACTTGAAAACATCATTTAGTACTTTTTTCATCTCAAGTGAAAATTTTTTACAAGATAACCTAAGGTGCTTTCTCGAACCAAAAGTGTCCTGCTCACTTTTGGCTTGACATTGCTTATGACACCAAAGGCACTATGCCTTCTTTGTTTTTGTTGGACTAGGGTAGTTAACCCTAAGTCTTGGACCTTTTCTGATCTTGACAAAAGATATTGATCATGTCTAATGTTTCAAATAAGTATTATTTTGCAACCTTTAGGTTTTATTTAAATTGAAAGTTGGATATAGCTCAAAAATTCTTCAAGTATAAAAATTGACTTCTAAATTGCGACCGCTACTTTGTATTCGCGATCGCAATCTGTAAAGAAGCATTGCTAGAAAGCAGACAAGTGAAATTACGGAGCTATTCTCGGCCGTGATTCATCCAAATGAAGGAGTCCAAAATTGAAAGACAAAATTACAGTGAATGCCACGTTTTAGTCGCGACTGCGAATTTCGAAGTGACTCAAAAAGGAAGCAAGTCCACAGCCACAACATAACACGTGTTCCAGCAGACCATTGGAAGTCAAATTTCAGGGAGGCATCTTATTGGTAGTGATCACAAATCGTGAAGAAGAAGATAACCATTTTTGGCAGATAAATTCACGTCCTTTGTCGCGTCCTGTACAAGAAAGCTCACGACCGTGACTTCTGAAAGCAGGTAAAAGAGCAACGACTATATTTTCTTGGTGAACTAATGAGAAGCTGCCACGTGGACTAGCCGTTAGACACAAATGAGATTTTTCTTCAGAAATTTGGATTTCACGATCGCTAATGAGTAGTAGCGACTACGAATTGAGACTGTCAAACATTTAATGTAGAATCTGTCAAGCATGTCTCAAAGATTTGATGAGCTATGATCCGCAACGTCTCTTTGGGAAAGTTTGGGTATAAATACTCCACCAAATATCCATAAGTAAGGTTGCTAAGAAATCTATTGCAAGTCATTAAAGCTCTTAATCTTTGCTACTCATTTTCTTCAATTTTCTTTATGAAATTGTAAGTGTTAGGTGTGAGCATTAAACACCAAGTTGTAAGGTTGTAGTGTTAGACTATAAAAACACTTCAATATAGGTTTAAGTGTGAGCCTAGTGAAACACTTGAGTGAGGTTGTGTGTTAGCCTAAAAACACATTGTTGTAAGGTTATGTGTGAGCCATCAAAACACAAAGTTGTACAAGTTAGGTGTGAGCCTGAAAACACCTTGAGATAGTGAAATACCCAATTGGTAAATTGGGGAGTAGATGTAGGGTCGATTATACCTAAACTACTATAAATCATTGTCTCCATTCTACTTATTCTTCTTCCCCTCTTCTTTGTTTTTGAAATTTTTATACACCAATTCAACCCATTTTCTTGGTGCTAAGGGACAACAAGTGGTATCAGAGCAAGGTTTTCACAATTCAAACCTTCATTGGGTAAAACAAGATCATGGCACAAGAAACAATCTACTCACACCTAAGGCCATATTTTGATGGAACTAACTATACTCATTGGAAGTGTAGGATGGAGATCTATCTTGACATAGATGTGGTGAACCTTTAGGACGTGGTAATCAAGGAATGGAAGCCTCCCACCAGAGTTGTGGATGACAATGAAGAATTAATCCCAATGGATGAATGAGTTGAAGCTCACCAAAAGTCAAATGGCAAGAACAAGAGGGCAATGACCATTCTCCTAAGCTCACTTTCTAAAGAAGAGATTGGGAGAGTGCAACATTATCAAACCGCATATGCCATATGGAAGACTCTAGAGAATTATCATGAAGGCACAACTCTAGTGAAGTCAAGCCGTTTGGAGATGTATGTCACCGAATAGGAACTCTTCATGATGAAGGATAATGAGAACATCATGGAAATGACCAATCGACTCTTGTCCATTGTCACCAATATGAAGAAGTTTTAAAGAGCACTCACAAATTACGAGGTAAAGACTAAAATCCTTAAAACTCTTCCACTTAAAAAGTTTAGAGCTAGGGTGTGCAGTATTTAAGAGTCCAATCCAGAGATTAGAAAGGTCTCAACTGATGTGCTCATTGGCAAGCTCTTGACTCATGAGTTGGCTATTCAAAAAGATGAGCAAATGAAGATGCTAAGAGGCCAAGGTGAAAAACCAGAAAAGAGAACCATGGATCTCAAAGCTTCAACAAGAGAGAAAAAAGTAGACATCTCCTTACGTGAAGAGGATAATGATAAAGAAGGAGAAGAGCTAGCCATGCTCTTAAGGAGAACCAAAGAGTTGATAAGGACAAGAAAAGAAAGAAGAGTCTTCAAGAAATCTGCCCAAAGTCTAAAAGAAAGAACAAATGATGTCACATGCTATGAATGTGGCAAACAATGGCACATGAAGCATGAATGTCTGAAGATAAAAAAGAAGAAGAGATGGGACAAAGAAAAGAAGAAAAGCTTCTCCGCCACTTAGGATGATGACTCAAGTGAAGATGAGGAAGAAGAAGAGGAGGCTAACATATGCTTCATGGCACTAGGGGACTCTTCACAAGAGGTAAGTACATCTTCCCACTCTAATTCTGATTATGAGGTAGATGATATAGATGAAAAGCTTTTAGAAGCTCTAACTATGAGGTGTGACAAGTATAAGTCACAAGTTAAAGCCTATAGGAAGAAGTGCTCCAAACTAGAAGATGAATACAAGTCTCTAAGTGATCTTGTAAATGAATTGAGGACTTCTAATAAAGAACTCAAGAAATCTGTTGAAAAATTATCAACATCATCTTCTTCCTTAGCCTCACTTGGAAAGGAGAATGACATTCTTAAAGGAGAAGTCATTGAGTTTAGAAGCTTAATCTCTAAATTCTATAAAGGAAAAGAGGCTTTAGACACTCTTATTGTGTCACAAAGACCACCTTTAATTAGGCATGGTCTAGGTTTTAATGGAACACCCTCTATATCTACAACTACATTTGTTAGAGCTTCACAACCTCAAACCTCAAGCATTGAGGTAATTGAGAAGAAGAGTGCTCCTAGCACTAAGTCTTTTAAGCCTAAGGGTAAAGGGAAGGCTCCCCAAGGCTCTATAGCTAAGACTCAAATAGCCAACCATGCTTATATGTACAACAAAAGGCATAGTCATCCTCATAGAAAATCCTCTACCCCTACTCATCATAGGTGTCCATGCATGCATTCATATGACCATGGTATGAGAAGGCCTTCTACTCATACTAAATTCATGCATAGGAGAAAGACTAACAAGTCTAATCTCCAATGCCACTATTGTATGAAATATGGGCATATCAATATACATTACTTTATTAGGAAGGCTCACCTCAAGTTAGAGGACCCTTCAATCACTAACCCCTTAAGACCCAAGTATGCTTGGGCACTAAAGAAAAGGTGATTGACTCTTATTTTGTAGGGAAATGTGACTACCACAAAAGCAAGTAATTGGCATGTGGATAGTGGTTGCTCAAAGCATATGACTAGAAATAAAAGATTATTCATATCACATAATGAGAAAAAAGGTGGATATGCCATATTTAGTAGCAATGCCAAGGGTAAGGTAATTGGCATTGGTACCATAGGTAAGGATGGTTGTTCATTAATTGATAATGTCTTATTAGTTAGTGGCTTACAACATAATTTGTTGAGTGTAAGTCGATTGTGTGACAAAGGTAATAAGGTCACCTTTGACCCTAGGAAATATCGAGTCACCACTTTGGTGGATGATGAGGTTATTTTCAAGGGTGAAAGGAAAGGCAATACCTACTCAATTGACTTGGACAATTTGGCTAACCAATCTTTCAAGTGTCTCATGTCTTTAAGCAATGAAGCTTGGTTATGGCATAAAAGGCTTAGGCATGCAAGCATGGATCTTCTTCAAATCCTATCCAAAGGGAAGTTAGTGGAAGGACTTCCCAAGCTAAAATTCACTAAAGACAAGACATGTGACCCATGCCAAATGGGGAAGCAACATCGATCCTCCCACAAAGTAAAAAATGTTGTAAGTACTTCTAGACCACTTCAACTTATTCACATGGACTTGATAGGACCTACTAGGAGTGCTAGCTTAGGTGGAAAGCATTATGCACTAGTCCTTGTAGATGACTACTCTAGGTTTGGTATATTTTCTAGCTCATAAAAATGATTCTTTTGATGCTTTTAAAAGCTTTGCAAAAAGAGTTTCAAATAAAAAAGGTTACTTTATAACTTCTATTAGAAGTGACCATGGAAAATAATTTCAAAATGAATCATTTCAGAATTATTATTTGCAGAATGGAATTTTTCATAATTTTTCAACTCCTAAAACACCACAACAAAATGGTGTTGTAGAGAGAAAAAATAGGACTTTGGTAGAGATGGCTAGGAGAATGCTCAATGAGTATTCATTACCTAATTACTTTTGGGCCGAAGCCATAAATACCTCATGTTATATTGCAAATAGAGTTTTTAAAAGACCCATTCTCAATAAAACATCTTATGAGCTATGGAATGGTAGAAAACCCAAGATCTCATATCTAAGAGTATTTGGGTGGAAGTGCTATATTTTGAACACTAAGGATAATCTTGGGAAATTTGATTCCAAAACCAATGAAGGAATCTTCTTAGACTATTCCACCTCAAGCAAGGCATATAGGGTATTCAATAAAAGTTCTATGGTAGTTGAAAAGTCTATGAATGTCATCTTTAATGAATCTAGTAAACTTGATATTGGGAAAGGTATTTTTGTTGATGATCTTGTAGGAGATCTTGAAAAGTTGAAATTAGAAGAAACTACAAGAAAAGATGATAAAGACATAAAAAAAGTGAATCATCAAGGATTGATGAGGACCTATAACATGAACAATAAGATGAACCAAGATAAGAGCTACCTAAAGATTGGAGATTCTCCAAGTATCACCCTAAGGACTTGATCATTGGTGATACATCAAAGGGTGTAAGTACTAGATCTCAATTACATTTAGATAATAATCTTGCATTTGTTTCTTAATTAGAGCCAAAGTCAATTGATGAGGCTATTGATGATGAAAGTTGGGTACTTGCTATGTAAGAAGAACTCAACCAATTTGAGAGAAACAAAGTATAGGAACTTATCCCTAGACCTAAAAATCACCCAATTATAGGTAGTAAGTAGGTGTTTAGGAACAAGTTAGATGAGCTTCGTGTCATCACTAGAAACAAGGCTAAATTGGTTGCTAAGGGATACAACCAAGAGGAAGGCATAGAATATGATGAAACCTTTGCCCCCATAGCAAGATTAGAGGCCATTAGGATTCTCTTAGCATTTATATGTCTTATGAACTTTAGACTATTCCAAATGGATGGTAAGAATGCTTTTTTAAATGACATTATTAAGGAGGAAGTTTATGTTGAACAAGCTCCCAGTTTTGAATCACATTGTTTTCTAAACCATGTTTTCAAACTAAACAAAGCCTTATATGGTTTAAAACAAGCTCCAAGAGCTTGGTATGAAAGGCTAA
>CATIWR010043788.1:0-14600 GCA_949677035.1 Omphalea diandra
TTGATTGTGTGAAGGATGGATAAAACCTATATGCATATGTATTTTGAACATGAATGATATGAGTTATGTAAATGAATATGGCTGTTACAGTTATTGGTATCAGAGCCATATCAGTTCTTTCAAATGAAAATGGTCGTTGCATGAGCCATTGAACACCATTGGGTTAGGGTTTAGAGTGAGCCTAATTAAGAAAAAATTTTTTTTAGTTTAAGTATGAGCCTTGAGAAAACACTTGTTATGGTTGTGTGTAAGCCTTGTTAAAACACATTATTGCAAGTTAGGTGTAAGGTTGTAAAACTCCCTCGTGAATTAATTGAATACCCAATTAGAGAATTGGGGGGTGGATGTAGGGATGATTAATATCCGAACCACTATAAATTTTCTTGTGTTCATTCTTATCCTACTCTTTTTCCAAACTTTAAATCACTTATGTTCCTCTAAAATTTTATTTACCCTCTAATATAACCCTTATACTGGGTACACAAGGGCCAATAATTTGTATCAGAGCAGAAGTCTTAGTCTTTGTCTTAATTGTTTGAGAAAAGATCATAACAAAAAAAGGAATCCACTCTCACCTTAATCCATTTTATGATGGATTTGACTGTACTCATTAGAAGTATAAAATGCATATCTATCTTGATAGTGATGTGGTGGATCATTAGGACGTCGCTGTAAAGGACTAGAAGCCACATACTAAAGTAGTGGATGGTTGTGAGGAATTACTTCTGAGAGAAGAATTGGTCGAGGCTTATAGGAAGACAAATGGCAAGAACAAGAGAGTAATGACAATCCTTTTAAGTTTTATCTCAAGGGAAGAATATGGGAGAGTTTAACATCACCGCACCATTCATGCAATATAGAAAGCTCTAAAGAAATACTATGAGAGCACAACACTAGTGAAGTCAAGTAGATTAGAGATGTGTGTCACCAAATGTGAGCTTTTCATAATGAAAGAAATGAAACCATCATCCATATGATAAATAAACTCCTTTCCATTATCAAAAATATGAAGAATTATGAAAGAACACTCACTATCATAAGGTAAACACCAAAATACTAAAGATGCTTTCATTTGTTTAGGGCAAAGGTACGTAGTATACAAAAATCCAATCAAGATATTAGAAAAATACTAACTAATGTTCTCATTAGGAAACATTTTACCCATGAGATGGTAATAAAAAAGGATGAAAAATTGAAGAGGTAGAGAGGTTAAGGAGAAAAAGGAGAGAAAAAGACACTTGCCTTTAAGTCTTCTAATAAAGACAAAGAAGTAAAATAAAGCTTGAATGCAAGTGATAAACGTTAAAAGGAGGAAGCAGTGCTTGCCATGCTCTTTAGAAAGATCAAGGAGCCCATGAAGAGAAGAAAAGAAATAAGAAACCTCTGGAAGACACCATCCAGCTTCAAAGAGAAGAAGAATGATGTAAATTGGCCCCCAATATATGATACAAGGACACATCAAATCCAATTATCCCAAGCTAAAAAAAGAAAAAAAAAAAGTGGAACAAGGAGAAGAAAAAAGGGTTCAAAGTAACTTGGGATGATGATTCAAGTGAAGATGATAAGGATGACAATATTGCAAACTTTTGCTTCATGGCTCAAGAGGACTCCTTTAATGAGGTAAGTACTCCATCTTAATCTTGTGGTAATTTTGATTCATATGAGGATGAGGATGATGATCTACTTGAATCCATGTCCTTTAGATGTGATAAATACAAATAAAAAATAAAAGTTTAAAAGAAAAATGTTTTAAAAGTAGATGATGATTTTAAAAGTTTAAATGATAATGTTTGTAGCTTGAGAACCTCTAATGAGGAACTCAAGAAACCTTTAGAACAAATTTCTCAAACTCCATCCTCTATTGATACCTTAAGAAAAGGAAATGATTCTTTGAAAAAATATGTTATTGAGTTAGGAAATTCCATCTCAAAAATTTACAAAAGGAATGAAGCTTTATATACACTCATTATTTCTCAAATACCACCCCTTATGAGACATGGCCTTGATTTAATAAGGCTTCACCAGTTGCATCTTCTCCTCCTATCTTCATTAGAGCATTTACACCTCAAACCTTTTACATAGAGGTGATTGGGAAAAAAAAATGCTTCTAGCACTAAGCCCACTATGCCTAAAGGTAAAGGAAAGGCACCCTAAGGCATAAAGGCTAAGCCTCAAAGAGCCAATCATGCTTTCATGTATACTAAGAGGCATTCACACAAACACACACCTTCTACTTCTCACCATTCTTATACTTGCATGCATTCACATGGGCAAAGGACGACAAGGCCTCCCACTCATACTAAAAGGCCTTATAGGAGAAAGACTCACAAGTCTATGCTCAAATATCATTATTGCATGGGGTTTTGCTACATTAAATAAGCACACCTCAAATTATACGATTCTTCTAAACCTAACCCTCTAGGACCCAAGTATGCTTGGGTACAAAAATAAAGAAGAATTTGCTTTATGATTGTTGGTATGCTTGAAAGCCACCAATAAGAAAGATAATGATTAGCATGTAGATAATGGGTGTTCGAAGTACATGACCAAAAACAAGAAGCTATTCACATCTATTAAAGAAGGATGGTAGTAATGTAACATTTGGAAATAATGCCAAAGGTTAGATAATTAGCATTATCATAATTACTAAGAAAGGTTACCCCTCCCCCTATTGACAATGTACTTTTAATTAATGGTTTGAAACATAATCTTTCAATTGTAAGTCAATTATATGAAGGGGATAACAAAGCTACCTTTGATTCTAGGGAGTGTCTTGTCACCACCTTAGTTGATGAGCGTTTAGTCTTCAAAGGTGAAAGACAAGGGACACATATATAATTGACTTAGACAATTTAGCTAACTAATATTTCAAGTGTCTTGTGTTCATTAGTAATGAAGCATGGCTTTGGCATAGAAGACTTGGGCATGTAAACATAGAGCTTCTCTAAAAGTTATCCTAACAAAAGCTAGTTAAGGGTCTTCCATAGCTCAAGTTCGCTAAAGATAAGACATATGGACCATGTCAAATAGGAAAGCAATTTCAATCAACCTATAAGCCAAAGAATGTTTAAAGTACTTTGAGGCATCTTTAACTTATTCACATGGACTTAGTTGGACCTATTAAGAATGCTAGTCTCGGTGGTCAACATTATACATTTGTGCTTATTGATGATTACTCAAGGTTTACTTAGGTTAGTTTTTGTCTCATAATAGTGATGTTTTCAATGTTTTTAAAAGGTTTTCCAAATGTGTTCAAAATGGAAAAGGTTTCTTCATTTCTTCTATTAGAAGTGAACAATGAAAATAATTTCAAAGTGAACTTTTTTGAAAACTATTGTTTGGAGAATGGAATTTCACATAATTTTTTCGCTCCTAGAACAACACAATAAAATGATGTTGTGGAGAGAAAGAATAAAATGTTGGTTGAGATAGCTAGGGCTATATACTCAATGAGTATTCTCTTCCAAACTACTTTTGAACCAAAGCTATCAACACCTCTTGTTACATTGCAAATAGAGTTCTTAAAAGACCCATTCTAAATAACACCTTTTATGAGCTATGGAATGAAAGAAAGTACTAAACTTTCAAATCTTTGTATTTTGTGGTACAAATGTTGTGTCTTAAATACCAAAGACAACCTTGAAAATTTTAACTCCAAAACTGATGAGGTCATATTCTTAGGCTTTTCCACCACTAGTAAGGCCTATAAAGTGTTTAACAAAATGTCTATGGTAGTTCAAGAATCTATAAATGTTGTTTTCAATGAATTTAGCAGACTTGATCTTAGGAAAGGTACTATTAGTGATGATCTTGTAGGTGACTTTGAGAGATTATAGCTCAATTCTTCACCTAAGGAGAATGTGATTGAAATTGATGAACAAAAGGCACCTTAAGAGCTTAAGCAAGTTCAACCCCAACAAGAGGAGGACCAAGCTCAAGGACTTACTAAGGATTAAATATGCTCCAATGATCACCCAAAGGAGCTAATCATTGTTAAGACCTTTAAGAGAGTAAGTACTTGAGCTAATTAAATGCATTAGAAAATAATCTGTTTTTGTTTCTTAAATTGAGCCAAAATCAATTGTTGAGGCTCTTAGTGTTGATTGTTGGGTGATTTTTATACAAGAGAAACTTAACCAATTTGAGAGGAACAAAGAATGGGAACTTGTTCCTAGGCCTAAGGAACACCCAGTTGTAGGTTGCAAGTGGTTGTTTAGGAATAAGTTAGATGAGTAAGGTCTCATCATAAGAGACAAAGTTAGATTGGTTACCAAAGGGTACAACCAGGAGGAAGGCATAAACTAGATGAAACCTTTGCCCCCATTTCCATATTATAGACCATTAGGATTCTTTTAGCATTTGCATGTCATATGAATTTCAAGCTTTTTCAAATGGATGTCAAAAATGTTTTTTTAAATGGTATCATTGAATAGGAAGTGTATGTTGAACAACTTATAAGTTTTGAGTCCCAAGATTTTTCAAACCATTTTTTCAAACTAAGGCCTTATATGGATTAAAAAAGCTCATTCAGCTTGGTATGAATGGTTTAATTCATTCCTTTTGAAAAAATGATTTTGAAAAGGACAAGGTTGACATAACATTGTTTATGAAAAGGCATGACAAGGACACCTTAATCATTCAAATTTATATTAATGATATTATATTTGGTGCTACTAATGAATCTCTTTGTGAAGAGTTTTTTAAGTGTATGACTAGGGAATTTGAAGTGAGCATAATGGATGAGTTCAAGTTTTTCCTCAATTTTTAAATTATGCAAAACAAATAGGGCATCTTCATCAACTAATCCAGACACACTAAGGAGCTTTTCAAAAGATTTGGAATGGATGGTTGCAAAAGTGCCAACATACCATTGAGCTCAATAATCAAGTTTGACAAGGATTAATTGACTAAGCCCATTGATGTATAGAGTTATTCTTAGATCTCTCCTTTTTCTTACCGATTCTAAACTGATATCATGTATAGTGTTTGCTTATGTGTTAGATTTCAATTTTGTCCTGTAGAATCTCATTTATATGTAGTTAAGATAATTTTGAAATACTTGCATGGCATATTGCATTTAAGAATATGGTATCCTAGAAATTCATCTTTTAGCCTTCTTATATTCAAATGTGGATTATGCCGATAGCTTGTTAGATAGAAAGAACACTTTTGAAACTTGCCAATTTATTAGTGAATGCTTAGTTTCTTGGTTTAGCAAGAAGAAAGTCTCAGTTGCCTTATCCACCATCAAAGCAGAATATGTGGCAGCGGGTTATTGTTGCACCTAAGTTCTTTGAAAGAAATAATAACTCAAGGATTACGATAAAGATTTTGATCACATTCCTATCAAATATGATAACATAATTGTAATAAATCTTTCTAAGAATCCCATCCAACATTTAAGTAGCAAACACATTGACATTAGACATCATTTTTTTTTAGAGATCATGTGCAAAATGATAATGTGGTGTTGAAGTTCATTAACACCAATAACCAACTTGCAAATATTTATACTAAACCCTTTAGTGAAGAAAGGATGAACTTTATAAAAAAGGGAACTAGGGATGTTTAGTTAATGCTCTCTAGGGTGAAAATAAATCTCATTGCATGGATGTGTTGTTGTTTGATTATGTTTGATGTGTTTGTTATGACATTATGCTTAGATGAGTTAATTCATCTTGCATTTGATCTTCTCTATGTCAAATTGTATGAAGTGATCATTAATACATCAAATTGATCACTTTATGTTTAGGCCATTTATTAAAAAGTTTGTTTTAAATAAATTATGAAAGGTGGTTTGTAAATTGAGACCACTACTAGTCTTTGCAATCGCTATTTACACTTCGTTTTCAAACTTTATTATAATTTGTGCTCACGATTTCAAATTGCCACCATGAGAAATTTTCAAACTATTGACTTTGCATTTTTCTAAAGATTTTTTTTATCCATTATTGACATTTTTCATAATTTGCAATCACTGCTTATGTGTAACCACTAGATAATAACTATTCATTATTCAAATGGTGCAAGAATGCTTTTAATGCATTTCTAGCCATTTTCTAACAATTTTATCCACCTTTTATGCCTATTTAAACCCCCTTAACACATCTCCATTCACTTTTTACACCTTTCCTTATCAAACTTCATATCTCTTTCAAGTTTTTCTAATCTTCAACTCTTCTATACTCTTTCAAACTTCTTCATCTATTCTTTATAGGTCCAAGGAAGTCTATATGATTTTAAAAAGGAAAGGGCATAACCTAAACCTCCTCCCCTCCTCTAAGACCTATTCTTCGATTCCACCAAACAAGAGGAGTAACTAAGGAAGAAAAAGAAAGGTACAAAGCTAAACAAAGGAAGATTATTAAAGCTAATAAAATCCCCTCAATATTTCTCCTCACCACCCTTAGCCTTGAAGGAGAAATAAAGGCATTCCTCTCAAACTTTGGATGGGTTGAGTTCACTTTTAAAAAGAAGGCCAAATATAAATATATTGCAAGGGAGTCCATTTACACCATGAAGGTGAGCAAGAAGACCACATCTAATGTAGGTATGTCTAAGGTTAACCATTAAGTGCTTGGCCAACAATATTATATCACTTACCCCCTCAAATCTTTTTTCTCTTTAATTTTTAAATTGGAGAATCTGTTACTTTTAACCTCTCCTCCCTTGACTTTATTTTTTTCTGATTTTTAGCAATAGATTTCTATTGAAAGGAAAAGTGGCCTAAAGAAATTTGTTGCAAAAACATCATAACCCTTCCCATTAGCTTATTCATCACATCATCACCTTCTCAATCAATGTTAAGGGTGATGGTTATGAAAAGTATTTAAAAAAGTCCTTTATTTCCATTATTGCCTTCTCAAAAACAAACCTATTCAAAGTGCTCATTTCCTTATCCCCTCTTATGTCATAGCAATCTATAGGTTTTTAACCCTGAAATTGAAGCTAATCTCACCCTCACATACCTTTATAACAAGAATTTCCTTGACCTTATCTACCTTGTGAATGCCAAAGCAATAAGCACCAACTCATATGAAAATTTACTAAGTGCACAATGAGCAAAGCATCAAGAGGCTTCAGAAGCCTCTAAATGAAAAAAATTGGTCATTAAAGTAAGTAAAGTTGTTGTTTGAGAATAAGAACTTCCAAGGTAATCAAAGGTAAAGCCAAAAGTACCCACTTCTTCTAAATCTTCTTCTTCTAAATCATCTTTGGCCAAAGTTTCAAATATGTTGAAGAAAGTCCTCGAGAGACTTAACTTTTTTCAACATCTATATAGGGACATTACTGAAATCCAAAATAAGCCATGTCTTCCCCATCCATGCCATCTTTCTTATTTTGAATTTTTTGTAGATGAGGAAGAAGAAGAAGAAGAAGAAAAAGAAAAAGAAAAAGAAGCACCACCAACCATAAATGTTGAAGAAGAAGAAATCCAAGATAGTGAGGATGATGAAGAATATGAATTTGATGATGATATCTAACTAGATATCTAGATCTTTTTTATTTTTCCTTGTTTTATTTTTATACTATTTATTTATGCTTTTATCTTATGATTTTTATATCTCAATCTTTAGGCCTCTCATGATGTGATCATAAATTTGTAATGGTTGAAACTTTTTGTGTTGGTTAATATTATCGATTACTGAAATGATTACTATTTTGTGTTCATTCTTATTGTGAGTGATTGCCATTCTTTCGTTCTCCATTTCTCCGTCTCTCTCTTTCCCTTGCTTTTTTATCTTATCAAAGGGGGAGAATACTATAATATGCAAAATTCATATATGTTAATCACATAACATAAAGGGAGAAATAATATGATAATTTTATTGGAATAATTGAAAAACTAAGGGGGAGTATGGATTTAGGAGGAGCAATCTTTTTTAAATCAAACTTAGTAAAATTTATGCTTATACTTCGATTCACTTCACATTCATTTGATATTGACTTCTAATTACTTAACATGTTCTAGATTATGCATGACAAACCTATATCCTTCGCATATTTAATCTAGATTATCAAAATAAAAAAGGATGAGATTATTGGATTAGGTTAGTTAAAGCTCTCTTTTGATCTTGATAATACAGATTAAAAGATCCTAATATCATTTCTATGTGTTATTTATATGAAAATTAAGTTAGGAATATATTGGAAGTTGAATGAAATTAATTAGAAGTAAAATGCTTGAAGTTCAAAACTATCTTCTAAGTTGCGATTGGAAATAGAGGATCGCAATTGCTATCTCAAGAAAAATTGAGAACAAAAGCCTTAGTTCAATTCACGATGTCGGTCATGGCCTAGATCATGACACTTATCTTCAAATGATCAAAGATAGACTCCAAACAGTCAACCAAGTAGAGTCACATGTCAAGACAACTGTTTAAAGTTCAAATTCCACGACAACAACTTCTTGGCAGCGACTGCAATCTACCTAAAGCATAGAACATCAAGACTCTAATTGGATTCACAATGGGAGTAGTGGCCAACTATAAACATAAGATTTTGGGACTTCTAGATACAAAGTCTGATGATGAAAATCACTGACCCTATTCCCCAGGATGCATTGGGAAAAGCTAAAGGAAGAGAAACAAAGCCTTTGAAGACCTTGGAAGAACACAAAGCCAAGCCTAAAACCAAGCCAAAACCCAAACTAAACCCAAAACAATTCCCATTCAGAGGGATGTATCTCCCACTAAACAGAGGTGTATATCCCATTAAACTAGGATGTACAACCCATCAGAAACCAAGGATGTATAGTCCTCCTTAAAGCTATACATCCCACCCTAAAACCTTACCCTTGAGAACCTTTGGAACTAGCCCCCCTTAAAGCCCAGGGTTGTACAGATCACTTGCAAACCCTAATTCTAGGAGATTCAATTCCCTATTTATGTTAGACATGTCCATGGTACAACCAGATTAATTTTTGGCACTATGCACCTATCCAACACCTCTAAATACTGCTATTTGGAAGGTGGAAGGGAGGCTTGGAAACCCTAAGATTACTTTACATAAATCACTTGTTAAAACACTCTTAATATAAAAATCTTAAACCTTAACCCACTCTAATCACTTCCAAGGTAGAACTAGGCCTAAACTCTTTATTTATGTGCATTCTTTAAGCATTTTAAGAGGAAAGTAATGAACTTGTGAGCCTTTGAGGGCATAGAAACACACCAAGAGCATCTAAAAACCCCTTTCCCCTTCTTCATCTTCCTTTTTTTCTTTCTTCCTTTATTTTTAAAAACCAGGTAATAAGGGTTGTACAACTTAGTCCATCGATTGTATAACCTGTATCTGGGCTTTACAACCCAGTTTGCTTAGAAGTTAATTTTGCAGAAATGTTCTTTCTTTCATATCTGGATTTCATCTTTTTTAAGCCCTTTTTTTTTATGCCTTTCCAATGTTTTAGTGACAGAATAAGGGCATAATAAACATCCTAGGATCCTTATTCATATTAAAAATGGAATTTTAGGGTTATTTTAAAATGGCATGCCATACTTTTTTGTGCAATATTTTATGTTCTTTTGTGTATGATTTAGAGTGGTGTTAAGTTTCTATTTTGGATCTCTTTTGACAGTGACCAAGTGTGGGGGTTAACCACTCTCACTATTTTAAGAGTCTTCCTTTTCATGGTTTAGCTTATGTTGATAGCATTTGAATGGTATCTTGCCCTTATCTTTTTTCTTTGATTTGCACCCTATCCTTTTCCATAGTTAGTAATTTTCATGGATGTCCAAGCTCTTTATGAGCAATAAGAGGGAGGGTTCATTAACCCTAAGATCTCTCTTGTATGGTGGTTATTGCCTTAGGCCATATGATGTCCTCCATAGTGCTTTGCATCTCATGTTTAAGGTTTTAAGCATTTTATGATTTATACATCTTAATCATGTTATATTTTGTTATGTTCTAATTTAGGGTGATGGAATGTGTTATCATGGACTTAAAATGTATGCTAGGATACCTTGACTTTGGGACATATGGTAAGATGATTATTATGGACTTTGCTTGCCTTTCTTTGTTCATTTCAAGCTTTCTTTGTTTGTTTCTCATATTGACTCGTTACTAACTTGCTTCTTCATTTTGGTGTAGATATGCTTATTTGGAATTAGGCCATGAACTCGGTCTTAACCATTATCCCATATGGATTATATGATTATGTGTGTGATTGGATGGCGCATGCTAATACCCTATGCCATGTTACATGATGCCCTCCCTTATTATGGATGATTATGTTTATATGGATGAATGATAATGCATGTTAAAACCACTTTTTACCATGATGCATGGCCTCACTCCTAATTAATTATATGCATGATGTGAATGAGTGGATGCATGGATTGCATGATCATCCTACCATTTGAATATGTATCCCTAATCCCTACTTAGTATATATGATTTATTGCTTTCTCGCACCATGCATAGCATTCATGCATTCCACATTTAATTATTATGGTTGATGGATTATTTGAATGGATGTGCCTAAGTGGATAAATGAGAAAAAGGTAAAGTATAAAATTGAACCATTGATTGCCCAAAAGGTGAATCCCTATATCCGGACACTTAGGGATACCTAACCTCTTCCCTATGTTGCACCTAACTCTTGAATCCAACCTCTAATAGGGTAAATGTTGGGCGGTGGCCTGAAAGGCCAAGTCCAGCATCCTGCTGTCGGAGTGCATTCAAAATGTGGCGCTGGCTGCTACGCAAGTATAAGGAAATAGAGTTGCACCTTTGCTAACAGCTATGGCTTTTAGCTTAGTGGTAAGCGTTTTATCCTAACAATTGGTATCAAAGCAGGTCATAAGTTCAAATCCCCTATAAGGCATGCCGCTGCAGCAAGTGACTGACAGGTGCTGAGAGGGGATGTTGGGCGAAGGCCTGGAGGGCCAAGTCTAGCATCTTATCACTGGAGTGCATTTAAAATGTGGTGCTTAGCTGCTACTCAAGTATAAAGAAATAGAGTTGCACCTTTGCTAATAGTTATGGCTTTTGGCATAATAGTAAGCACTTGATCCTAACAAGAATAAGATAAATTAACTTACCTATTGTCTTAGAACCAGAAAACCTTAGGTTTCCTCCTTTGGTAGCTCACTTTTCTCCCTTTCCTTCTTCTTCTTTCCTTTCTTTCTTCCTTAGCTCTCCCTTTCTTATGTTGTACATCAAGTTAAGCTCTACATTCTTATCTTAAAAGGTCAAAAATTCCTCTTGTAAAACCTATTGTAACAAGACAAAATAATGGTGTTGCATTCCTATTGGTTGGAAGTTTACTTTCCTCTTTTAGTCCCTCTTCTTCACTCCTTAAGCACCTCCATCCATCTCCTAATTCCTAGATGCACCTTATACTTTAAAATAAGCTCTATAACACCATTATTTATTATGTTATAACATGTACACAACATAAGGCAATTTGCCATGCAACTATACAAACATTGCATATATGTTCAAGTGTCCCAAATGCAATGGTGCATGTGTCATCGTCATCCTTATCCAACTCACGTGTCCAAATGATCATTTACCCAATGCATATGTTCATGTGGGATTTCAAATCATTTATGTAATGAATATGTTCATGTGATAATATCAATTAATGTGGATGGGGATGTTACATTTCTTCCCCTCTTATAAAGAATTTCGTCCTCGAAATTTAATACTTATAAACAAATATGGATATTGTCATTTCATTTTGTCTTCAGTTTCCCATGTAGCCTTTTCTTATGAGTGGTTTCTCCATAACACCTTAACTAAAGGGATTTCTTAATTTCATAATTGTTTTGTCTTATAACCAATGATTTCCACTAGTTCTTTAATGTAACTTACATCATCTTCAATGTTATTGTTGGATCCCTAAGTATATGAGTAGGATCATACCGATACTTTCTTAGCATACTCACATGGAATACGTCATGAATCTGAGTCATCTCAAGTGATAGTGCTAGCCTGTAAGCCAATGGACCAATTCTTTCTAGTATCTCATAGAGTCTTATGTATCAAGGACTCAGTTCCCTCTTCTTGCCAAATCGAATTATTCTTTTCCATAGTGAAACTCCAAGGAACACTTTGTCACCCACCTCATATTTCATTTCTCTTCTATGTTGATCTGCATAGTTATTTTGCCTATCTTATGCTGCTTTAAGTTTGCTTTTGATTACCTTCACTTTGTCTATTGTGCCTTGTGTTAGTTCTGACCCTTATAAAATATGCATCCCTTCTTCGTCCCAGTAGATAGGACTTTAACATTTTCTTCCATATAGTGCTTTATATGGTGCCATCTGTATATACTGTTGTGATAATTATTATTATAAGCAAATTCAATCAAGGCAATATATTCAACCCATGCACCTTTGAACTCTATCATATAAGCTCAAAGCATGTATTCAAGTGTCTAAATTGTCCTTTCTGATTGCCCATCTGTCTGAAGATGAAAAGCGATACTAAAACTTAACTTGGTACCCAAAACCTGATGAAAATTGACCCAAAATCGATATGTAAGTCATGGATCTCTATCTGATACAATGGACACCGGAACACTATCTAACAATTTCATCCACATATTTCTTAGCTAAGTACAAAGTGAACTAACTTAGTCTATCCGTGATCACCTATATAGCATCATTCTTCTTCAAAGTCCTTGGTAACCCATGTACAAAGTCCATGGTTATTCTTTCCCATTTCCATACTGGAATCATTAATGGTTTCAATTTTCCAATTGGTGATTGATGTTCCATTTTGATCTGCTAACAAGTCAAACATGTTGAAACATATGTTGCTACATCTTTCTTCATCTTAGGCCACCAAAAATGAGATCGCAATAAACCATCTTCATCATTCCTAGATGCATGGCATATGGAGTATTATGTGCTTCTTATAAGATTTCTTTTTGCAAGTTATCAACGTTAGGCACACAAATATGAGAACCTAACATCAAGGCGTCATTTTCAATATCAAAATCTCCATGTCTCCCATGTTTACGATTTCAATCATTCTACATAACTTTGGATCCTTGCCCTGTGCTTCTTTAATTCGATCATAAATTCACTTGAAAAGTAGCAATCAATATCCTATTCTTTTATATGTTTAGTTCCATATTCGTAGCTCATAATTGAACTAAATAAGACAATGGAAATACCCGTAAATGAGCTACATCGCTTTTTGATTTCTTGCTTAAAGCATCAGCAACCACATTTGCCTTCCCTAGGTGATACTCAAAGGTACAATCATAATCCTTTAGTAGTTCTAACCACCGCCTCTATCTCATGTTTAATTCTTTTTGGCTCATCAAATACTTCAAGCTCTTATGATCTATAAATATCTGAAAAGTTTCTCCATACAAGTAGTGTCTTCATATTTTCAAAGAAAACACAACGACAACAAGTTCTAGGTCATGTACTGGATAAGATAATTCATAAGGTTTCAGTTGTCTAGATGCATATGTAATTACCTTACCATGTTTTATTAGAACACATCCCAAACCTTGATGAGAGGCATCACTATATACTGTAAATCCCCCATTACTAGTAGGAATGGCTAATACTGGAGCTGATGTCAATCTATCTTTTAATTCATCAAAACTCTCCTAACATGCTTTAGACCACTGAAATGGTACATTTTTTTAAAGTAACTTAGTCAAAGAAGTAGCTATAAGTGAAAACCCCTCAACAAATCGAATATAATACTCAGCTAATCCTAAGAAACATCGGACTTATGCAACATTCTCTAGGGTTTCACATTTTACTATTGCTTCAATTTTGTATGGATCCACCTCTATGCCCCTTTTAGAAACTGTATGTCCTAAAAATACCATATGGTCAATCCATAACTCGCACTTGCTTAATTTAGCAAAGAGTTATTTTTCTCTTAAAATTTGCAACACAATCCTTAAGTGTTGTTCATGCTCTAAATCATCCCATGCAAGCACTAGTGGTTGGGCATCACTCCCTTGAATGGTTTCCCATTAATCATATGTATCCCCCTGTAATAGCAACACTGCATAATCAAACTTTTCTTCTGGTATGCATTTCATCAAATTCAAAACTCTTTGTGTTCTCTTAGTCATGTCTCTGCCACTAATGGATCTGTGGTACCACTGAAGGCAACTGCACCCTATTTTCTTAGTTTGTCATACCTTCTTTCTCTTTGAATTTCTGGACCCTGCACTATTGGTTCACCAATTCTATGTTATGGTTGACCATGAGATATGTGTTGTGCATGAGAATGTGTAAGATATCTAACTCTGTTAGTAGGTTGATCTCTTAATGGTTGGCATGATGCTTATATGGAATGCAAATTGGCTAACTCCTCTCTCCTTCATGAGCCATGGGTACTACCATGACTACCCTATGCTAATGCCCTATAGACATATAAGACTATGTCATATGATAATGCATAATAGTGCAAAAGTAATGTCATGTTCATATATATGTCCCTATGGAACCTATCCCTGCTCTGATACCAAAAACTGCAATGACCATTTTCATTTACAAAACTCATAGCATTCATGTCCAAAATACATATGCATAAAGGTTTTATTCATTATACATACACAATCAAACATGTATTTAATGTACATATATGTTAACTAATTTCAAGGCTAGTGACTATAA
>CATIWR010043808.1:0-65006 GCA_949677035.1 Omphalea diandra
CATATATATATATATATATATATATATATATATATATATATATAGAAGTCACACATTAAATATCCAATAGTCAAATATCTTATAACTCAATAATGATTGAAAATAATGGGAAAATATTTTGCTATATTTGGTGTAGGAAAGTGAATTATGTACCAAGTTAATGAGAAAAAAAAAATGCTCATAATTACTCATATACATAATGAGTGCTATGTCCATAATTATTAATATCTAAATATTGATTTATTTTTTTATTAAATACAAGTCATATATTGATTTAATATATATCAAATATAGCAAAGAATTTCCAAAAATGATAGGTTTAATGTTTGTAACGTTACACATATTTGTTAAGAATGGTCATGAATTAATTATAAGTCAGATATTGAGAAATTCGTATTTGACTCTATAAGTAAAATATGATATCCGATCCCATTTAGGTAGGGCAACAGATCAAATTGGATTATGTGTACTCTAATTATTTTTTTAAAAAGTAGTTTTTAGAATTGTTTATACATTCTCTACATAATTTTTAAAATATATATACTTTTATCTATATTTATACATATTTATATAAAATCATATTAATATTTAATTTCTAGATTTAATATACAAATAAACTAAAAAATAAGTTGTTAGTTATAAAAATGATATATATATATATATATATATATATATATATATATATATATATATATGTGTGTGTGTGTGTGTGTGTGTGTGTGTGTGTGTGTGTGTGTGTGTGTGTGTGTGTGTGTGTGAACTATAGTAAAGTTTTCTTCATTTATAATATATTACTAATGGTGTAAAAATAGTAGTTGTTTAATTTATTTAGATAATGTTTAAAACGAAGTCTTTGGAATGCATATACTTTGTAGAGGTAGCTTGGGATATTTATTGTATCAAGGTATCATTCTAAATATTCCTAATCTATATACTATAAAAATTTAATATTGATAGTGTTGTTAGCACTAGTATATATATGTTCTTGCCTTAATAGTCAAGGTAGCTACTAATCTCTTACCTTAACTTATATATGTTCTTACCTTGCATCAAGGTATATATATGTTCTTACCTTGACTTATACGGGATACTTGGGACATGCATATGAGTGATTGTTAGAGAATAATTTAATTGAATAACTCACAAAGAATAGCCATATGGAATGCCTATATGTCTATGGTATATTCTTATGAGTGATGTGTACTAGTCCTTTAACTTGAGAACAACATAGTATCTTATTCAAGTGAATCCTATACTTTGATTTATGACTTTAGTTATCCTAGTCATGAATTGTTCATAATGCATATTTTGGGTATAATAATAACTTAAAGGAGATAATAAGTGTTTAAGAGAGGATTTATTCGCTTAAGCATGTAAGACATGTCTCAATTTATTAGTCCTTATGTACTAAGAAAGGAGATTGAATTGGTAAAAAATTTAAAGTTTTAGGAGGGAGTGTGAATGATTTAAGGTTTAGAGAAAGAGTAGGAGTGTAAAGAACATAATCAATTTATAGTGGTTCAAGTATTAACTAACCATACATCCATTCCCTAATTCTTCTAATAAGGTATTGCACTAACTGTTAATGGTGTTTTATAAGGTCACACCTAAATTATAGTAATGTGTTTTTCAAGGCACACATATAACCTTTGCAAGTGTTTTCCTAAAGCTCACTCTTAAACCTAAATAAGAGTTTTTCTAATCAGGCTCGCGTTAAAACCCAGACCCAATGGTGTTTAATAGCTCACATCTAACCTTTACAACTCAAGTATAAAGAATTAAAGAGTAAAGAGTTGAGAAATCAAATTGCAAGCATTTGGTCATAAATTAATGATATTCTCTTGTATTCAAGCACATTTGGTGGAGTTTTTATAACTTCTAACCACCAAATAGCTATTACAAATGAAACTATCTCCAAATCTCCAAACTTGGTGACAATATCTTACATTTAATGCTTGTCAGAGGCAAATTGTGATAGAGATAAGTTTGTTGCGATCGTGAATTGCATTTTACTTTAGATTTAACCTTTTCTTAGTTGTGATCTTTAAATATGTCTAGCAGCTAGTTTCATGTGGTTGTCCATCATTGGTTTATAAAAAACTAGCCATTGCTACCCTCTAATGGATTTCTTATGTCGTAGTCAAGATCCCTTAGTTGCGATTTCTACTTGAAGTAACGCTTAAAAAGTGGATGTTAGGCTTCACCTTGAATTCCTCTAAAGAATTTTAGATCAAGTTGAGATTGAGTCATAGTCCCTACAACATTTCACTCTTATGACTTTCGAATATTCAAACAGCTTTTTGACAAATGGCTTAGCTTGATTGGCACATTGGAGTTCTTCCTAAGTCATTTAAATGTAGCAATTGTGAACCCTGCCTCAATTGGCACTATAAACCGTACTGTCCATTTTGATCCTTTGCTTTTCTTGAGTAGGGATCGTGAACTTCAAGTCTTGGTTGCGACTTTGGAGACAGATTTTGCCACTTTGAGCATTTTACTTTTAATCAATCCCATTCAACTTCTAATGAGATTCTAACCTAATATCTGCATAAATAACACTTAGAATTGATGTTAAAACCTTTTAATTTATATTGTCAAGATCAAAAAAGAGCTTTGACTTTGGTTTGAACAACCTAGTCCAACAATCTCCTCCTTTTTTATTTTGACAATCTAGATTGATATGCAAGGTATAAACATATTAAATTGCATATCCTTTTGATTTTTAAGTTTTTGGAAGTTTTGGTTGAAATTCCTTTATGTTGATACTATAAACATTATAACAAAGATTAACATATTGTGAAGTTACTTCCCTTAACTATACTTCCCCTTAGAGTGTTAAATTGTTCAACTAAATAACTTAGACTTAAATAACCTAGAGTTTTAAGTATTTTCCCCACACCCTTTACATAACATTATTCTTTCCCCCTTTGTCAAGATCAAAAAGAAGAGGAAAAGAAAAAAGAGGGATAACATTCATCATATTTTAAGGCATACATAAAGCAATTGTGAACATAAAGCAAACCTTTATTTTATTGATATAAAGACATTACATTGGTGATCATAAACACATGGTTGAAATGTGTGATTACATTATAAGGGTCTAAAAAACTTGAAAGACAAAAAAGAAAACACAAAAATAGATGAAAGTGAAGATGAAAAGTAGAAAGACAAAAAGAAAACTAGAAAGTAAGAAAAATGTCATCATCTCTATCATCTTCATCTCCATCTTCATCTTCATCATTATCTTCCTTATTATTACCAATTACTTCTTTAAAACCTTGATGACTAGTGGCTTGAGTTAGTGCTTCTTATTCTTCTTTCTTGTTCTTTATCCTTTTCGTCATCCTCAAAGAATTCAAAATCTTGTAGGTAGCATGGATTGGGAAGGCTAAGTTTCTCTTGATTCTCAACATTATCACTATGAAGGTGGTGCATAATGTTAAGTCTCTTGAGAACTTTTTTGAGAAGTCTAGAGACTTGGGCTAAGGAAGAAGGTTTAGAGAAGGAGGATAAATGAGGGACCTTTAATTATACTTTTGGTTCAATTAGTGGCTCTTCTTGTGTTTGGCTCTCTTCAATTGTAAGTTTTTTTTTCCCTTTTTGGTCTTGTGATTCTTGTTATACCTAACTCCTTGTTCTCCTAATAGATATTCATATGTTTATGCTTTTAATACTTTGGCATTAAATAGGTAATTTAAATCAAGGAAATTGGAGTTATGAAGATAGGTTGGGATAAGAAGGATTCATTTTCAGGGGTTAATACCTATACCATTTTATAGATGGGTGTGACATGAAAGGGGATGAGAAATTGGCTTCTTTTTGAGGTACTCATGTAGGCCAATTGGTCCACAAAGTAATGACTAGTTTGGATGGGCTTTTTTACAATAAGGTAATAGAAAAAAAACAAGGTCCTTTCATTAGACCTTTTCATTTCCATCACCTTTTGAGTTGAAGGAAAAATTGATAATACGGTGAAGAAGCCAATAAGAGAGGAATTTGATATTTTTAGCACGTCACTTTTTAGGGTCATGTCGATTTTCAATGGAAATAATTTTCCAAAACTCAGAAAGATCAAGATCAACAAAAGAAATAAGATTGAAGGGGATAAAATCTTTATGTTGAAAGTTGAAAAGAGAGAAAATGTACTTATAGGTGATGGAGCAGGTTTAGCCAACTTAATGAAAGAGTAAACAATATATAGAAAGTTGAAAAGAGAGAAAATGTACTCATAGGTGATGGAGTAGGGTTGCCCAAAGCATCCATCAAACATCCTTAGTTCCTAACAATATATCCATACAATGAGATCTATTTTCACCCTAAAGAGCTTCCATCAAGTATCCCTAGTTTCCTTTTTATGAAGTTTATCCTTTCTTCATTAAGGGGTTTAGTGAAAAAATTTGCACGTTGATTATTGGGTCAATGAATTCTAATACCACATTACCATTTTGCACATGATCTCTAAGAAAATGATGCCTAATATTGATGTGTTTGCTCCTTGAATGTTGGATGGGATTTTTAAAAAGACTCATTGCACTTGTGTTGTCACATTTGATGGGAATATGATCAACATCTTTGCCATAATCCTTGAGTTGTTGTTTTATCTAAAGAATTTGAGAACAACAACAACCTGCTGCCATATATTATGCTTTGGTTATGGATAAGGTAATCAAAACTTGCTTTTTAGTAAACCAAGAAACTAAACATTCATCGATAAATTGGTAAGTCTCGAAAATGCTCTTTCTATCTAACATGCTGCTAGCATAATCTGCATCCGAATATCCAGGAAGACTAAAAGATGAGTTCCTAGTATAACATAGTCCTAAATGCAATGTGCCATGAAAATATTTCAAAATTCTCTTAACCATATGCAAATGAGATTGTTTAGGATATGATTGAAATCTAGCACACAAGCAAACACTAAACATTATATTGGGTCTAGATGTGGTAAGATAGAGGAGAGAGCCAATCACACCTTTATACTTCTTTTCATCGATTGGCTTACCTGATTCATCCTTGTCATGTTTAATTGATGCACTCATTGGTGTCTTAGCTACTTTGCATCCATTCATCCTAAACCTTTTGAGTAGTTCCTTTGTGTACTTAGCTTGATTGATGAAGATGTCCTCTTTACATTGCTTGATTTGTAAACCAATAAAGAACTTGAGCTCACCCATTATACTCATCTCAAATTCCCTAGTCATACACTTGACAAATTCTTTATAAAGAGATTTATTAGTAGCACTAAATATAATATCATCAACATAAATTTGAATAATGAAAGTGTCCTTCTCATGCCTTTTCATAAAAAAAATTGTGTTAACTTGGCCCTTTTCAAAATCATTTTTTAAAAAGAATAAACTAAATCTTTCATACTAAGCTCTAGGACCTTATTTCGATTTATATAAGGCCTTAGTTGGTTTGAAAATATGGTTTAGAAAATAATGAGATTCAAAATTGAGAGGGTGTTCTATATAAACTTTCTCCTTTATGAAACCATTTAAAAATACAGTTTTGACATCTATTTGAAAAAGCTTGAAATTCATATGACAAACAAATGCTAAAAAAATCCTAATGGCTTCTAATCTTGTAATGGGTGCAAAGGTTTCATCCTAGTTTACGCCTTCCTCTTGGTTGTACCATTTGGCAACTAATCTAGCTTTGTTCCTTATGATGGAACCTTACTCATCTAACTTATTCCTAAACACTAACTTGTAACTAACAACCGGTGTTCCTTAGGCTTAGGAATACGTTTCCAAACCTTGTTTCTCTCAAACTAATTCAGTTCATCTTATAGAGTAATCGTTTAACATTCATCATCAAGAGCCTTATCAATAGCTCTAATTGAGAAACAAGGGCAAAATTATTATCTAATGCATTCAATTGAGATCTAGTACTTACTCCCTTGGATTTCTCACCAATGATTAGCTCATTTAGGTGATCTTTGGAGTACCTCTAATGCTTGGAAAGTCCTTGAGCTTGGTCCTCCTCTTGTTAGGGTTTAACTTTCTCTAATTCTTGAGGTGGCTCTTACTCATCAATTTCAATCACATTTTTCTTTTGTGAAGGATTGAGTTCTATTCTCTCAAAGTCACCAACAAGATCATCAATAAGAGAATCTTTCCTGAGATCAAGTTCACTATATTCATTAAGGACAATATTCATTCATCAACGAACACATTCATTCATCAACGACAACATTCATAGATTATTCAACTACCATGGACTTTTTATTAAAAACTCTTTAGGCTTTGTTAGTGTTGGAGTAGCCTAGAAATATAAATTCATAAATTCTAGAAGTAAATTTTCTAAGTTGTCATTGGTATTTAAAATGTAGCATTTGCACGTAGAAACTCTAAGGTATGAAAGCTTGGGCTTTCTTCCATTCCATAGCTTATAAGATGTTTTATTTAGAATCATTTTTTTGAAAACTCTATTTACAATGTAACAAGAGGTGTTGATGGCTTCAGCCTAAAAGTTCTTAGGAAGAGAATACTCATTGAGGATAGTTCTAGCCATATTAACCAATGTTCTATTGTTTCCCTCTATAACACCATTTTGTTATGGTGTTTTAAGAGATAAAAAGTTATGTGAGATCCCATTCTCCAAATAATAGTTTCCAAATAGTTCATTTTGAAATTCTTTTTTGTGGTTACTTCTAATAAAAGAAATGAAGTAACACTTTTCATTTTGAATTCTTTTTCCAAAACTTCTAAAAGCATAAAAAAACATCACTCTTATGAACCAAGAAACTAACCCAAGTGAACCTTAAGTAATCATCAACTAGGATAACTGCATATTGTTTTCCACCAAGACTAGCATTCCTAATAGGTCCAACTAAATCCATGTGAATGAGTTGAAGATCTTTAACAAACTCGAGCTTTAGAAAACCATTAACTAATTCTCTTTTAGATAACTTTTGGAGAAGCTTCATGCTTACATGACCAAGTCTTTTATGCAAAAACCATGCTTCATTACTAATGGAAACAATATACTTGAAAGATTAGTTAATTAAATTGTTTAAGTCTCATATTTAAAGACTACATTCTCATAAACTAAGGTGGTGACAAGGCATTCTTTAGAATCAAAGTTAACCTTGTTACCCTTGTCATGCAAATTGACTTACACTTAAAAAGATTATACTTTAAACCATAACTAAAAGTACATTGTCAATAAGGGGGCAATCTTTCTTAGCAATTACACTAAAGCCAATTGCATTACCCTTGGCATTGTTTCCAAATATCACATTGCCACCATCTTTTTCTTTAATGGATGTGAATAATTTCTTATTTTCGGTCATGTGCTTTGAGTATCCACTATCCATATGCTAATCAATGTCTTCCTCATTGGTGGCTTCCAAGCATACCTGTAATCACAAAGAAAAATTTTCTTTGTTTAGGTGTCCAAGCATACTTACGCTTAAAAGGGTCCTCTAGTTTGAGGTGAGCATTCCTAATGTAATAAAACACATTTATATGCCCATACCTTATGCAATAATGACATTGGAGTTTAGACTTATGAGTTTTTCTCCTATGAGTGCCTTTGGTATAAGTAGGAGCATTTCTCACCCTTTGGCCATGTGAATGCATACAAGTTCACAAGTGGTGAGGGGTAGGAAGTGTGTGTTTGTGTGCATGCCTTATGGTATACATGAAAGCATGATTAGCTCTTTAAGGCTTAGCCTTTGAGCCTTAGGATAACTTTCCCTTGCCTTTAGTCATAAGAGGCTTAATGTTAGGAGCACTTTTCTTTCCAATCACCTCTATGCTAGAAGTTTGAGGTGTGGATGCTCTAATGAAGATGGGAGGAGAAGATATAAATGATGAAGCCCTATTGAACCCAAAACCTTGTCTCACAACGGGTGGTCTTTGAGATATGAGTGTATCCAAAGATTTCTTCCCATTATGAAATTTTGAGATAGAATTTTTTAATTCAACAACCTCATTTTTTAAGCTCTCATTTTCTTTTCTTAAAGAATCAATAGAGGATGGAGTTTGATAAATTTGTTCTAAAGATTTATTGAGTTCCTTATTAAAGGTCCTTAACCTACAAGTAAGATCATTTAAATTTTTGAAACCATCCTATAGTTTGGAACATTTTTTCTTGTAAACTTTCATTTTGATTTGTATTTATCACTTTTCAAGGACATGGCTTTAAGTAGCTCATCATCCTTATCCTCATATGAATCACAATCATCACAAGAATGAAAAGAAGTACTTAGTTCATTTAAGGAGTCTTCTTGAGCCATGAAGCAAAAGTTGGCAACCTTTTCATCTTCATCATCTTTGCTTGAATCACCATCCCTTCTTCTTCTCCTTATCTCACTTCTTTTTCATCTTTAGTTTAGGACAACCAGATTTGATGTGTCATTGGTTTCCACATTGAAAGCAAGTTACATAATTTTTCTTTTCTTTAAAGTTGGATGATGACTTCTCGAGCTTCCTTCTTTCTTTTCTTCTCTTCATGAGCTCCTTGGTTTTCCTATAAAGCATGGCAAGCTCTTCTTCCTCCTTCTCACTTGCATCACTTTCACTTAAGCTTTCTTCTACCTCTTTGTCTTTGCTAGAACACTTGAGTGCAAATGTCTTTTTCTCTCTTTTTTCTCCTTGAGCTTTCAACCTCTTAATTTCTTCATCCTTCTTAATCACCATTTCATGGTAAGAAGTTTCCCAATGAGAATGGTTGGTATCTTTCCAATCTCTTGATTGGATTCTTGTATGCTACACTCTCTTGCCCCAAACTTTTGTGAGGGATGCATTTTAAGTCTTTACCTCATGATTGGTGAGTGTTCTTCCATACTTATTCTTGTTGTTCACAATGATAAGGAGTTTATTGATCATACCGGTGATAGTCTCATTATCCTGCTTCATGACAATACAATAAAAATGATTTATTGTGATATTTTTTTAATAACAATTTGCACAAATGTCGCTTAAAATTTAAAAAATATATTAAAATGATATTTTCAATAAATGTCACTAAAGACCTTAGTTATTGCAACAATACTCTTAATATTAAGTGACACTTATAATAAATGTCATTTTAGTTATCTTTTATGATATTTATTATGACATTACTACAAATGCCATAAAAATTTATTTATTATGACATTTTTTGTGATATTTAAATTACATCACTAAAGATAAAAATAATAAAAATAATGTTTATTATAAATCTAATTACAATTTGGTTAGAGTATTCCTTATTATGAGGCTACTTGGATCAGAACTAAACTAAAATATAATTATATTATTACTCTTGTAATACTTTATTGACCAATATTAAAAATTGTCTTCAAAAAATCCTTATTAAAATATATTTACTAAGTATTTTAAAACAACAAAAGTAATTATGTTGCTATCATTTACTTGTTAGAGCTTGGAAAATCCTAATTTTTTTTTTCACTTTGACACATGAATTTGTTTCTCTCTGTTTGTTTCACTGTACAATTTCCTTTCTATGTTATTTCACATTTCATCCTTCTCTCTCTCTCTCTCTCTCTGTCATAATTCTTGCTTCCTCACAAGAAATTTCTCTTTCCTCATCTACTACAAGAAAATAGTAAAATACCTACTAAATTTTTTCTTAGGTAATTATCTACAAAATACCTATGAAATTTTTTTGTGGATAATTTCCTACTAATTACCAACAGATTGCCTATAAAATTTTTCTATGGAGAAAATCCATCGATAAATTAAGAGTGATGAGAGGGTGCCAAAATATGAACAATTTACCTATGATATTCCGACAATTTCCTTATAGAAATTTACCTTTAGATTTAATTTCATAGATAAATCTACATATGAAATTAAATTCATCAGTAAATTTGCCTTCGGATTACAATAGTATGTAATACGTAGGTAAATTTTGTTTATAAAAATTTATTTTTATTATAATATAAACTCTTGAATGAAGCTTTTAATAGACATAAAGTGTATAGAAATGATATCAAAATATTGTATATACATTACAGAATAAAATAATGTGAAAATAAATTTTATACATTTGTAAATATTATTCAAAATAGGATTTGTTTTTTATTACAAATTAATTGTATAAGTAATATTTTTAAATATTACAAAAAATATTTTAATATATAATATGAATAAATTATGTGTATAATAAATGATAAAAGATAGTAAAAAATATAACTTACCTACGAATTAGAATCCTATTTATAAAGATTGTTCAAAATAATATTTTATTTTTATTATAAATTGATTTTATGAATAATCTGTATTATATACTATATAATAAAAGTCTTAAGTCAGTGATTAATTGATTTTGAGGGTGATTTCATTATTTCTTTCAATTTTGAGGGCGTTTTGGGTTTTGCCCAACAATGAAATGACATTTTTCAGCCTCTGGATTTGCTCAGCAGCTTGGGAAAACAACGTCGCATATCCTTGCGCAAATGTGTTGATGTCATGCTACATCATTTCAACTGTAACGAAATGACTTCGCTGCCCTTGAAAAACTTGAGACCCCAGGAAAATGACGTCAGTTCATGGTGATATCTTTGTCTTTGTACAGTCTCGGCCACAGGGAGAACCTTCTTCAACAGATTAACGAAAAGACGTTATTGCCCTGACTTAACCTCAGAATTTCGAGATAATACGGTGTAGTTTGATGGTTAGTCTTGGTCTTTCCAATTTTCCCTCTATTTAACCGCAGTCTGCATCTAAAAGCAAAACAACAAAAAAAAACTCTTTGCACTGCTCTTTTTTCTTCTTCCTTCCACTACGAAACCGACTTCATCACAACATAAAATCCTGCCACTTTTACTTGTATTTTCAATATTTTTATGGCTGATTCATAATTTTCTTCTTTTTTATTTTTTTGAGATTTCTCATTTTATAAAAAACCCTAGCAGCTTCAGTAATTTAATTAGGTGTAAACCTATAGGCTCTGGAGCCACCACCCTATCATTTGCAGACGTAGCAGAATTAGTTCCCATATTCCCACCGTCAGGTGCAGGAAGTCCTTTGATCACTAACCTGGACAATGAACCGAACTGAAACAACTGACCTAAGCATGGTTCTTCCTACTAAAAGCAAGAATCACTGACCGAAGGCTATGCTGATGATTTCGTTTCTTCGGATTGACTCAGATAGGGCCTCTTTCAGTTAACAAACTAGAGCTTCTCCATGGAAGCGTAATCTTTTTTCGAGGGGGCCTTATGGCAGAAGAAACAAGAGAAGGCCTATCTTTTATTCTAACAAAGATAAGGTAAATGAATCATCAACCCTTTTTTTTTTGGTTTATGAAGAATATCTTTTGAACCTTTAACTAAAATATGTGTAGAGTCTTACTTGGTTTATTTAATGAATAAAACTCCTTTAAATGTGTAATTCAACTAAAAATATTGCAAATATAACATACGATAAGTGCATGCATTTGGTTGATTTACTATATAGAAAAATCCATGTTTTCATTTTTCTTGATAATCACAATATTTCAACGCTACAAGAACATTGGGATTCCATATCCAGTTATTGTGAAATGATCACTTTTTGTCTACTTTAGATGAAAACTTCAGTTGATGCTCATTATAGAAAAAGATATGTTTAATGATATGTATTCGAGCCATCTTCACATTTTTTTGTAAAGTGCAAAGTGATCTCAAGCAGTAAATGGACATTGTGATCTAATGATTATTTCTTTTCCAGGTTTTGGTTGATGTACATGCAGTCCAAATAGATTGTTGGTGGGTGTGTTCAAGATTATGATAATTACTAAATAGATACTGAAAATTGGATAGGCGACATTTTGTTCCCTTTTTTGTGAGGAGCTATTGTGTTGTTGAAAACTTGAATGTGTTAATATATAAGGATGCCTTTTTCATTTCCTATTCATTTTTCTGCAGTGTCAATGGTCTATCCAGGCATTTTTTTAAGAGAGGCGGCTCTCAAATATTGGGGTCCCACTACAACCACCAACTTCCGGGTAAATCATACTAGTAGTCTCTTGATCCTTTCATTAATTTGTTGATTTTGTATTTGCATATTTAGCATTAATTGACAAACGAGCTTATTATCTGCTCCCAGTTTATTCCAAGGAATTGGAGGAAATGAAGTGGGTGTCCAAGCAAGAATTCATTGCCTTACAAAGAAGCTGTGTGCACAGAGTAAATTCTGCATTTTTCCTTTATAAATTTTCTCTATTCAAAAACTATTTCTTCTTTCAAAACTGATTGGAAGATTAGTGGATTTTCAAGGGGATATTCCAACTTCAATTTGTTTATACATTTCACTTTTAATTTTTAGCCTAAACTCACTCATGTTTTCTTTTTTTTGTCAACTTTGATTTGAGGTGCTTGCATGGCTTATAGGTACAATATGGTTAAACAAGGTCTTATCCGTAGTGCTCTGAGGATATTGTTACTGTACATGTTGGTAGATGTTTTGTCGAATATATGGTTAATTTTGGTGATTTTATGATGAGTGTAAATTGATAAAATAACTTTGTAATGATTGCTGCTGGGATAGAGGCACTCTGTTTCAACAACTATTATTTTTAGAGTTTCTTTTCCATCTTCTTTGAAGAAATTTTTGGTACTCATAATGATGCGCATGTTGGCTATGAATCTGTAAAGTTCGATGAATTTAACTCAAGTTATTATATTTTAAATGCTCACTATAATCTCTTTTCTTTTAAATAAAAGAAATTTGGCATGACATCGATTCAAAGGCAACTCTTACTATTATTTTCCTTGTATCTTTTTTTTAAGTGTTTTTTTTTTATGAGTCATATGTGATGTTAGTGCAGTGTTACTGTTCCATCTAAAAGGAACAAGACAATGATATCGACATTTTCAAGATTGCTGGTGATGGAAATAGTAGGAGATGCAAGTTTTGAAGAAGAGTGTTACTCCAAGTTTATTAATTTTAATATGAGCATAATAGTGATTTTTGAGAATTTATTCAAAGCTTTATATACTTTATTTTTCATTATTATAATCATTGTGCAATTTGCTAATTTAAATTAATGTTTATATTTTATATAGATTCCTAATATAAGTACACCTCAATGCCCTAATGCTACATATGTCACTAGATCTAAAGGTAAGATTTTTTAAACCCTTTTAATAATATTAATAGTTATTGTCCAACTTTTCTATAATTTATCATTATATTTTTCTATTTTAGTGCAGGTCATAAGCATTAGTTTATGCATTTAGATTAGTCATGTGGTTTTTCATCAATAATGTCCAAGATTAGGCTATTTTAATTTTTTTAATAGTTTAAATTCGGTTGTTTGACTATTTATAGTTCATTTGAATACTCAAATGAATATTTTGTTAATTTCATAGATATTTTGTTAATTTATGATTATAATATGTATAATATGTATTTGATAACATGGTTATTTATGATCTATATTACATGTGTTTGATGCTTTTACGATATGTATTTTGTTATCATTAAAATGAATGCTATAATATGACATTTTAGTAATGGATGAAAAATGATATTATAGCTTTTTCTTTAGTGACGTTTCTATGAAAAGTTACAATATGAACTTTTACTAATTAAATTTAGAAGCACTTTATTGTGACATTTCATAATATCAAAAGTGATATATTTCAAATATAAGTATAAAGTTTTTTAGCAACATTTATTGATTTAATATTATTTTGTTACATTAAAACGACATTTAATATGTGTTGCAATAAATTATTACTAATAAATCATAAATAGTTTTGTGTTATTTTATAATGTTGTTTTAACTCATTAAAGTGACATTTAAAAAATGTCAAATAAAGTGGTGCTAAAAATGTTGCTTATACTTTTATACTAACACTTGTAATAAATGTCACTTTAATAGAAAACGACACCCACTTAAGTGACACTAAGCTACACCCACTAAAGTGACATTTATAAGAAATGTCAGTATAAGTTTTAAGCATCATTTTTTATATTTTTAATGACATTTAATTAATGTCATTATAGACCGATTTTCTTGTAGTGTGAAAAGCTCCCATTTGGTCATATACATATCAAATCTACTTAACTTCACTAGTTTTGTGCCTCATTATAGTTCTCTAAAGCTTTCTGTATAACATGAGCAGTGTGACAATGTTTAACTCTCTCACACTCTTTCCTTGAGATATTCTGTATAACATGAGTAGTGTGACAATGTTGAACTCTTCCACACTCTTTCCTTGAGATAGAGCTCAAGAGAACTGTCATTACTTTTTTGTTCTTGCCATTTGCCCATCTATGGGCCAACACTCATTGTTCTCTTGGAAGCAATTCTTCACTACCATCCACAACTTTTGTGGGTGGCTTCCACTCCTTTTCAAGAATGTCCCAAAGATCTCCTATATCATTATCAAGGTAAATTTTCATTATATATTTTCAATGAGTATGGTTGGATCTATCAAAGAAGAGTTTAAGGTGAGAGTGGATTCTCTTTTCATGTTCGTGTAGATTCCTCTAGAGGTCATGCTCAAACTATTTAGGGTGACTGTGACTTGTTACAACCTAATCCAAATGGTGAAAACTTGGAGGAGATCATTAATAGAGTATATTCTTGATTTCTTGCTTTAAAACATACCATGCATCAATGGGATTCTTGATTTAGGAATTATAAAAATTTTGATTTCACTTTTCTCTGTGTAATTAATTAGTAATTGAATACTAAAAGTCCCAACAGTGATATTAAAGTCTCTTTTGAAGATAAATATGATTTTTTTTCTATGTTTGCATTGTTATTATTTCAATTAAATTTGGTTATATATTGATTTAATAATTGAGAAGCACAAATTTTAATTTTTTTAAAGTTTTATTCTAATAAAAATCTAATTTATCAAAGCTATTATGATGATTTATTGTGTTCAAAATTATTTTGAACAATTGGTAGAAAGTTTGTTCCATAAGGTTTTGAACACTTGTGTCCTTTTGTATGGGCTATGTTATCATTGTGCATGGCATTAAGGTTTTTCAATTGTTGAAAAAGAAAAGACCTAAAGCTCTTAATATTCTATTTCAAATTTGCCTTTGACGTGGAATAAAGGATTGCCTTTATAGCAGTTAATATAGGGTTTTGAACTCTCTTTAATTCACACGCTTGCTTGGCTATTTTGTAAATTTGTTATCTTTGAGTTGAGAACCCATATTGCATGAATTGGTTCATGAAAATAATGGTTGCCCTTCCTTGTGATTTTATATGATTATTTCCTTAAAACAATAGTTTTTTTTCTATGGAATTTTGCATTTTTGGATAATGTTAGTTAAAGAGAGAGAAGATTATATGGGGCTATATATCATGAAACAAATCCTTAAGTGAGTAAAGATCATTTTCCTTGCTCAGGTCGACATTTATGGCTACAATGGATACCCAAATATGTAAAGGAGTGGCATGTAATGGTTGTAAAGCATGTGCCAATGTTGAAGGCAATTTGCAAGCTGTTTACATATTGTTATGGTAAAATTGGTTGAATTTATTTTTCTTTAGTAGTAGTCAACATGAAATACAATTACTGAGTTGTGTAGGCATGTAAAAGATTACATAGGAATGCAAGACTTGACCCTTTCCTTCCTTAGCTTTGGTTGGAATGGTGTATGATCATGCGTTTATTTACATGGGTGTGCAACTTCTCTTTTTACTCTTTTTAAGCTCTTTTTTCCTTTTTAGACCTATAAAACAAAACTATCCTTCATAGTGTTCTTTTATATGCCAAATTCAATAAAAAACACCAAGATTTGAAGGGAATTGAAATACCAAATGTATGAACATATGTGTGACTGCCCTGAGTTTCGCCCGAATTAATGGAATCTTCCTTGTGACTTCATCCTTTTATCAATCAACGGGGGATCGAGAGGATGAGGTCTTTACATTAGTAATGAGCCCAAGATATGGTTTGTATTTGGACCAATGAGGGATCCTTTTAGGCCTTATGCAATTCAAAACCCTAAGTCCAAAATGAAGGTCATCGGGGGACCAATGTAGGACAATACAATGGTACTATCCCTAAGAAATATGGAGTTGCCATTCGAACTTAGTCGAGACAAGAATCTAGGGAAGACAAAATCTAAACCTAATCTAACTCAATTAGATGGCTTTCCTTTTAACCCTATCAGAAAATTGGGTTAAAAAATTGGGTATGCCTTGGGGAAGAGGTTAGGCACCCCTAGGCAACCTAGATATTGACGTTTGGCCTTCAAACATTTTTGGTTCATTTTTAATATTTTAATCGAGTTATTGATTAGATCGATTAATAGTCCTAAGCGTGCTTCTATTGCAATCATTCTAATCAAAATATTCCATCAATTTAAAGGGGAGTGGGGTTATGCATCATGGTATAGGGATCATCACATATATCCATACATCCATTCAAGCGTTATCATCTAAAAGGGGGAGGGGGTCATGCATTATGTTATAAGGATTATCATGCATCTCATCATCCAAACATAACATGCATACAACATTATTGATGGTAATCAAAGATGATCATTGAGACCATCCTCCTGGTCTAACTTAAGTCAACTACCTATGGCACAATAAAAAAAAGCACAAGTTAGTAACTAAAATAAATAAAAAGAAATTAAGGAATCAAATAAATTCATTAATCACCTTACCATGTTTCCATAGTCAAGGTACTTAAACATGTATCTAAGTCCATAAATACTCATCCTGAAATCATATAAAAAATATGACAATAACAAGCAAACACAAAGATATGAGTTATGAAGCATGAAGAAACATAGACATGAAATGTAAAAACTTTGGAGGTTGTTCAACGGCCTAAGGAAAAAATGGTAAAAAAGGAATCTTAGGGTTATGAGACCCTCCTCCTATTGGCTCTTAAATAGCATGGCATCTATAGGCACCTCTAACCACGAGAAATGTTAGAATGCCATCTCCATAAAGGGAAACCACAAGGCTAAAACAAACTAATAACATTATTAGAAATAATCATGATCATGATAAGACTTCCAAGGTCCTAAGAAACCTAAGTTCCTCATTTGGTCACTACCAAATCTAATCTAAACAGAACACCTAATATAGAGATCAATCAAAATATGAAAGAACATGGAGTATTAGCACAAAATGCATAGAGATCAATCAAAATATGAAAGAACATGGAGTATTAGCACAAAATGCATCCGAAAACCATTTATAACATGTTAAAGGGTAAATGAATAGGGGTCTTAGACCATTTGGTCTTTTTCCCATTCTGTCAATGGAACAATAAGAAATCATAAAAAGGCTGCTTTGATAAGGAGAAATCCGAATAGGAGAAGAAAAGATTTGCAAAACTATTCTTAGGGAAATAAGGTTGTACAACCCATACATGAGGTTGTATAGCGCAATAAGGGAGGCTGTACAGTGTACATTAAGGTTGTACAACCCTCATTTCTTGGGTATTGGAGAAAAAAAAAGAAGAGATAAAGAGGAAATGGGGAAATTGGATGGTTCTAAATGCCTTTCCTGATGTTTACTTGCCCTCAGAGGCTCTTAAATTTACAAAGAGGCAAAGGACTCTTTTTCAAAGAGATTGAAAGACTTCGAATATAATGACTCTAAATGATTTAGATCCTTTAAAAATGATTATGAAATGGACCAAAGTATACAGATTAGACCTTGCTCTACCTTAGAATGAGTTAGGGTTTAGGGTTTATATGCTAAGTACTATTTGAAGGGAAAATTTGGCAGAGTTTTGTTAGGGTTTCCAAGCCTTATTTTTTTCTTTTCAAGTTGGGGGGGGGGGGGGTGGGTAGGCCGGAAGAGGGGGGAGAGGGCATTTATAGGTTATGGATGGGTATACATAGCCAAAAAATGGTTATAGTTGTAGAGTGTTCGTGTCTAATCATAGAAAGGGAGACAAATCTCTTGGAATTAGGGTTTACACATGGGTTATACAACTATGAATGGGCTGTAGATCCATCTATTAGGACTGTATAACCCTACAGCTAAAGAGGGGAGAGGGCACTAGTTCTAGAAGGTTCCCCTTCTAGGGTTTATGGCAGGGCTGTACAACCTAAGTGTGGGTTGTATAACCTTCTCCTAGGTTGTACAACCATGCTAAGTGGGTTGTACAACCCATTGATTAGGCAGTTTGGGCTCTAGTTTTAGGTTTTTGATCTTAGGCTTAGTATTAGGCTCTTCTAAGTTTCCTAAAGTCTTATTCCTCTTCATTTGGCTTTTTTCCCTCTACATTTGTTTCTTTTCCTTTGTCTTTTTCCCTTTACATTTTGGAAAATGTATTCAGTGATTTTCATCATTAGACTTTATATCTTGAGGCTCAAAATCTGATACTTACAGTTTGCCAATTGCTTGGTGGAGCTTGAAAAATAACGTTTGAGACATGACTATTTGAACAAGTCTCAACAAAATAAAGTAAGAAATGTAAACATGCGCAAGGATACCAAAGGATATAGGTCTTCAGTAGCTCTTTAAGCAAGTACTAAAGCTTGTTCTAACAGTTTTCTTTAAAGATTAGTATGTTTATTGTAATTCCAGTAACACTCTATTAGTATTGGGTCTCTTTTGGTAGCTTTCTAGTAGGTATGAGTGTTCTTGTATGTTTCAACATCTCTTTAGGAAGTATTAAAGTGGTTCTGGCAACTTCTTAGGAGGTACCAATATTTGGGGTTTGGTAGTTGGCTTCTTGTAGACACTAGTGTTCTTGAATCTTCTTATTAACAGTGATTCAACCCTTCTGATTGATGATTTTTTAGGTGGTTGTTATATTGTTTGTGCCTTTCTAACATCTTCAAGAGTAAGTTAATATTCTTGTAGCCATTCTGGTTAATCTAGGGATTCTTGTAGCCATTCTGGTTAGTCTGGGGATTTATTTCTATCTTAGGGTAACGGATCTGGGCCTGGATGCTATAGAAAGTACTTTAATAGGTTATGATATCTCTGAGTTAGAGAATCTTTCATTGAAAAATTTTTGAGATTTTAAGAGAGGTCAAATTTGCCACAAATGGGCATTTTAGTAATCTGATTATGAATAAGGAAGGTTGGATTGCCTCGAAGGTAGTAAGGGTATTTCTTAGTGTTTTGGGTTATTAAATTGGTACTTCAGGCTTTTTAGAGAAGCCAAGGTCATTTTTGGTAAATTTGTTATTTTGGAATTTGAATAACTGAGGGTATTTTGATAAAATGGATATTTTGGGGCTTTTGGGTAGGGCTTCTCAAATAAGAAAAAGAGGTATTAGGCTTAAAGTGGGGGAAAATTAGGCTTAGGAAGCTGAAAGGGGTTGGGTTAGAAAGTTAAAAGGGGAAGTTGGGCTTAAAGGGGCTTAGCTTAGGTCCGCTCGCTTATAAGGTTTGTATAGTCCAAAAGGTCTGTACAAACTTGTGGTTAGTACACACAAGGTTGGGTTGTAGAAACTGAGCCCACTATAAATATTCTTATGATAGCGACTGTAAGCATTAAATTATGGACCTCTACATGCAAATCCTGATGATGAAACCACTAAATAGTTTCCCAGAATGCAAGGAGAATTGCTAAAGGAAGAGATAACAGCCTTAGGAAACCTTAGAAAAGCCCAACACCAAGCCCACATAACTATAACCCTGAGTAAATAGGCTATACAACCCATTAAGCAAGCTTGTCTAGCTTAGTAATTAGGGTTATACAACCTATATCCAAGGTTGTATAGCCCTCCCTTAAAGCCTAATCCCTAGAACCTTTTGGAATTAGTCCATTGTTAAACCCTAGGGTTGTATAACCCTTATAGATGGATGTGCAACCCATTGTTGGCTGTACAACCTGTATGCAAATCCTAATTCTAGAAGATCCATCTTTATTTCTATGATTAGATGAAGACAAGTTACAACTAAAACCATTTCTATCTTTGTGCACTCATCCATCATCCATAAATACCCCTCTCATTTGAAGAAAGAAGAAGGCTTGGACAACTTTAATAAAACTCTGTCAAAATCTCTTCATACACCATACTTAGTTCTAAAATTTAGAAATCCTAACTCTCTATTATTACTTTCAAGGTAGAATAAGGCATTTCCTATTTATTATTGTGTATTTCCTAAGCATTTTGGAGGACATTAGACATCTAGTGAGCCATTGAGGGTAAAGAAAACATCAAGGAAGGCATCCAAAATCCCCTAATCCTCCTTATTCTTTCCCCTTCTTTTTTTTCTTTCTATTTTTGAAAGCCCAAGAATCTGGGGCTGTATAAAAATGAATGTAGTATGTACAACCTAAGAACTTGGCTGCACAGCTCCAATATTAAGATATACATACTTATGTTCTTGCAACTAGTCTTATAGAAACTTTTATTTTCTCTTCTTAGATTTCCTCTTTTCAATGCAACTTTGGTAGGATAGGATGAGGCTTGATGGCCTAGGACTCCTATTCAATTCAAAAATGGAATTTTTTTGATAGGTTTTAAGGTGGTTCTTATGTTTCGTTTAGTTTTAATGTTTGCATTCTTCCACTTTGGTTTAATGATGATTTTGATTTTGTTTTAGTCATTTTAAGGCAATGCCCAAGTGAGGAACCTATGATTCTAAGGATATTAAGAGCTCTCCTTATGTTTGTGTTCATGTTTAAGGTATGTGAATAGTGTTTTAGCCCTAATCTTTCCCATTCTTGTGTTGTATGCTAACCCTTTATGGTTAGTGGTGCATATAGATGCCATGGTTTTTAAGAGCTACATAGGGAGAGGATTCATCAATTTTAGGATCCTTTTTATGATGTCGCTTGCCTTAGGCCATTAGAAATTCTCTAAATGCTTGCATTTTCATGTTTATGTTTCTTCACACCTTATAACTCATATCTTTGTGTCTATTCGGTATTGTTATATGTTTCATATGGTGTTGGGATATGTTGATAAGGACTTACATGCATGTTTAGGTACCTTGGCATGGGAGACATGGTAATATGGCTTTGTTTTTGTGCTTTATTCATTTATTTTATTTCCTTCCTTTTATCTTTTAATTACTAACTTATTCTTTTCTTTTGGGTATAAGTGTCATGCTTAAGTTAGACCTTGACTATGTTCGTAATCATTATCTTAAATGATTATGAATTTGTGATGAATGGATGTATAGATATGCATGATGACCCCTATGCCATGTCACATGATCCCACTCCCCATGATGTATGACCCTTACCGTTTAAAGTTAATGACTTGATTTGTTTAAGTGTATTGCATTAAATGCATGTTTAGGGGAGTTAATCATATTAATCAATAACTCAGTTAAAATATTAAAAGTGAACCAAAGATGCCTTAAGGCCAGATCCCAATATCTAGACAATTTGAGGGTGTCTAACCTCTTCCCTAAGCCATACCGAATTGCCAAATCCAATCACTGATGGGGTGAAGATGAAATGGGCCTCTAATTGACTTATATTAGGTTTAAATTTGCCTTCCTCGAATTCTTATCCCCATCAAAGTTGGGTGGCGATTCCACATTCCCTAAGGATATTACCAATATATTGTCTCATGTTTGGTCCCTCGACGACCGTCATTTTGGACTAAGGGCTTTGAAATCGCGTAAGGCCTAAAAGGATCCCTCGTTGGTACAATCACGTAACATAACTTCGGGTTGTTACCAATGTAAAGACTTTTATCCTCTCGGTCTCCCATTTATCGATAAAAGGATGGAGTCACAAGCAAGATTCCACAAGCTTAAGCACAACCTCAAAAATAGAAGTGCTCATAGCGACGACTCCACTAAGGACTTTTTAAATTGACTTCACATTCAATCTCTGGTTCACTTTTAACATTTTACAATTGTTATTGGTTAAGTCCATTACATTCATGTGGTCTTCACACTTCACAACGAGCACTAGGTTGTCTTTGTAGAAACTGATAGTCCTCTAAACTTAAGACTTAAGTGCCATTCAGGCTTAAGAGATTGCGAGGAGGATTCATCACTCATAAGCCTAGTACTTTTAGGTATATCGAATGGGGGATTACGACAAATTTCCTCTAAGCTTATGGGAGCCATCAACTATAACAACCCTCTCAACCATTTGGCATATGTAAGAGCCATTAGTACCTTGGAATGGGGCACTCTACTTGTTTGCATTATTCCAAAAAAGAGTGAAAGTTCTCAAAGAACATGGTTATGTATCCCTAATGTAAGCATAAATATTACCCTACCCCTTTTGGTGTAATTATCCCATATGTAAATATTTATGTATTTGCCCTGTCTTTGCCATGTTAATACTTTCCATGTACAACCTTCTTTCCTTAAAAGGAAACCATTCCTTTTGTGTTCATATTCTTTCAAACACTGTAAAGGGTTCTTTCTTTTAGTACCTTTGTATATGTTCTTTTGAGACTTTGACTTTTCTCGGTCTGAGGTGACCCTGCACATTCTTAGCCTGTGATGGTATAAGAATGAGACCCCATTTAAGAAAGAGCCACTGGACCTTGTATGTGGAAGGAATAAGGTTATAAGGGTCTTGTGAAAAAATGATTTGTGCATAACACGCGTACATGCATCAATTACTTCTTCATGTATCATAATGATAATCGTTATTTTGCAGCCATCATAGCTCTATCCAAAGCCTTATGGAAGAGAATAGGCAACCGACTTATTAGGAAGAGTAAGATGTCGAGCTCGAATAAAAATGTGGACTTAATCATGGAATCACTCGAAGTCTTAGAAAAAATGATGGCTAACTTCAACCACAAGATGGCAAAAAGGATAGCTGAGGAGGTGAACAAATACATCAATAAGATTTTGAAAAAGAAGGAGACCTCTGTTATTGGAGTGCTTTAACCTACAGTGATTGATGATGATTTATTTGGGATGAAGGAGTACCATGAGAGCAAGCTTGCCAGGGAAATGGGGAGTAGTACTGCTATTCTAAACAAACCTGTAGAGAGTGAGAAGGAGAACACTCAGTTTGATGACTTCACTAAATAATTGGAGAAAATACAAAGGCTTTTTGTGCTAAAGGTTTAGAGAAAGGAATAGATTTTAAGGAATTATTGGCTTGTAAGCTCAAAAAGCTTCTTGTTAATTTTCGTATGCTTGAGCTTCCTAAATTCACGAGGATTTAAAATGCTAAAAGCCATGTCCTCTCATAAATGCTTGTCATGAAGGCATCTGATACCATGTTAGAGTTTTTCAAATTGTCGTTAGAGGGATTTACTAAGACATGCTACTTTAACCCTTCGAAAACTATTAGGGAAGACTGGAATGAACTGACACAAGCTTTTAAGAGGCACTATGCTTATAATTTAGATATACAGGTCACATTGCAAGACTTGGAATCTTTGAAGTAGAAAATTGGTGTAGGCTTCAATGACTACATCTTGAGATGGAAGAAGATGGCTTCAGAGGTGACCATGAAGCCTATAGAGAGAGATAACAAGTTCAGATGATTATTAAGGTGGCTCTGCCTGATGTTGGCACCAGATTAGGGAAATGTTAGTCAAAAACTTTAAGAACCTTCGAGAAGTAGGACTATAGGCTAAGGAGTTAGAATCTGAATCGAGAAAATAGTACAAGGGAAGAAGAATAATTTTGTCTTAACCTCAGGTTGAAGGGAATAAGACAATTGATGTCAACACAGTAAGGATGGCAAAACAATTCACTGATTTGGGGATGCCCCTATCATAGGAATTTGAGATTTTGTAGAAGAAGGAAGTGTTGAAGCCTCTAACACCTAATCTATTTTCTAGGGGGTGTGATACCAATGCCTATTGCATTTTTCATCAAGGAGCAGTCACAACTCTGATGGCTGCTATAGACTGAGACATGAGATTCAGGATCTCATCGATAATAAGACGATTGTTCTACTAAATTTAGAAAGGCCCAACATCTATGGGAATCTTCTCCCAAACTATCGTAATGTTCCTCCCCTAAATTAGGGAACATTCATGATAGATTTTGTATTCCTTAGAAAGTTGTCACTGCTACTATCGAGGTGGTCTCGAAGCAGTCTATAGTTGTTTGTACTATTAATCCCTGGGAAAGCTTAGATGAGGAAATAAAAGAAGTACGAAGGAAGAAAATGATCTAACTATAGGAGGAGAGTGATAAAGAGAAAAAGATGAAATATGTATGTCATGTGGCTTGTAATGGAAAAAATACTATCCTCACTATGAAGCTCCTAAATGACCAAGAGTGGAGGAAAGGATGGATGAACCCATTATGAAGGAGAAGGAAGATAAAAATTCTATCATGAAGCAGTTGAAAAAGATGCCAGCCCACATAGGAACTGCTTATTACCTCTCAAGAACATAATAAGGCCATGGTTGAGGCTCTGTCCAACTCGATAATTTATAGTGAAGCCACTTTGAAGGATGTCATTGCATTGGTGACTTACAAAGGTAAAATCATTTTCTCAGATGAGGAATTGCCACTAAAAGGAAGGGATCACTATCTAGCCTTATTTATTTGAGTTGAGATAAAGAGTAGGCCATGCCATGTGCGATGGTTAATGATGGGTTTAGGATTAACATTTGTCCCTCAAGATTGTTGCACAAGTTTGAATTGTCTGAGAACAATTTGAAGGCTTGTGATAGTGTCATTTGAGCATATGAGTATAACAGAAGGATAGATGCGGGTGTGTTTAAGACCTTGATAAAAACAAGCGTAGTGGAGACAATAGTCAAATTTACAGTCTTATAGATCCTATCACTTTTTTGCTTTTGCTAGGAAGACCATGGTATCACTTGTTGGATGGTATGCCTTCTACTGTCCATCAGAAAGTTAAAATTCTTTATAAAAGGAAGATCATGACTATCCATGCAGAGGTTGGGGAAATTATATCAACTTTAAGTGTGGTTGTTTCGCATCTCTGAGGGTTTCAGGTTGCTAGAGCCACTGGTAAATGGGTTGATCCAAAAGTGATAGGAATTATAAAGAACATGAACTTGTTGCCAAGACAACTAGTAACATATCAAAGTTTATAGAGATCGCTACTTTGACTACTAAGAAAGGATTGGGGTATCACAGTAAAGAGTTAGAGCTAAAAGTATGGGACTTGTGGAGACCATTATTAGATTTCTTTGTGAAAGAAGGAGAAGTCGTTAGAGAAGTTGAGCAAGGGACCACCGAGAATGAAAAGTCATTAGGTAGTGGTATAGGTGAGCTCTAGAAGGCCTTCTTTCAGATGGATGTAGGTGAACTGGGATATCAAAATTATCAGGACTCATCTAGAGAGGAGGATGGGAAAAAAAAGAGAAAGAAGAACGGTAAACAAATTGTAGAGATAAAAGATGATCTAGAATTTGGTCAGTTTGCAGTTCTATATAGTCCTTAATCTATGTGGCCATGGAATGACAATAAGAGGATCATTGATGAACATAAAAAGCAAAACATCTGGCTTAATAAAGCAAAGTGCACACTTCATGGATTGAAAGTGGGAGTATATTGGGCCTTTCAAGTTTAACAAGGCCATCTACATAGGTATTAAATTAGAGGATATCGAGAGCATGATTATGAATTTCATCAAGGAGGTAAATGGCAAGGAGATTTAGGGCCATATGGCTGAGACTGAGCCTATTATGGTAGATGGTACAACACATTGGGCAGATTTTTTGAAAATTGAACTAGGGGATGATCAGATGAAACATAGTTTTGAGAGAGTTGTCAAGGTTATTCCTCATATATAGAATGGGAAAAAAGCAGATTCTATGCAGAATATTGATCTTGGGGCTCTGACTGATGAAGTAGAAGGTGGAGAAGAAGATAAGGCATGGGCAGGGGAAACTCTTGTTAACGAACTAGATGAAGCTGAATTTCTTATCATTATTGATGTTCTTGTTTCTAGCCTCTTTGAAGATGATGATGTATTCCTTTCTAAGTTTAAAGCAATGAATGTTGAGTTTGCTTACTTGTGTGAGATGTTTCTTGATGGTAGTGTGTATAACATACATCATCTCATTAGCATATTTAACATTAATTCTATGCAGATGACTACATTTAATCTTGGCACACAGGAAACCCAAAAAATCTTGCTCATTGCTAGTGATGTCACATTAGAGGAGAAAACGAAGTTTGAACAACTATTCAGGAAATATTAGAGGATTTTTACTTTGACATACGAAGATATGTTAGAGTTGATAAGGAAATTGTCAAACATAGAATTATAGCCTACCCACACATGAAACTAGTAACACAAAAGCTTTGAATGATGAGACTTGAGTGGGCTCAGTTAGTTAAGGAAGAAGTAGTGAAGCAATTGAATACCAAAATTTTGGAGATAGTAGATTACCTTGAATGGTTAGCCAACATAACCGAAGAAGGATGAGAGAGTGAGGATGTGTGTTGACTATAAATATCTCAATAATACATGCCTAAAGGATGATTTTCCTTTGCCATGCATAGATGTACTAGTTGATAATGTCACAACTTATGTCATGTATTATGGATGGGCTTTCTGAGTATAACTAGATTCTCATGGCTATCATGGATAAGGTAAAAATGACTTTTATCACATAATGGAGGATGCATTATTGTAAGGTCATGCCATTTGGGTTGAAGAACACGAGGCAACATACTAGTTAATGGCAACTGCCCTATTGCATGACTTAATCCAAAAGAGGTGGAGGTGTAGGTAGATAACATGATGGTAAAGTAAAAAACAAAGGAAGGGTACTTTGAAGCTTTGAAAAAGTTTTTGAAGAGAGTCGATGAATGCAACTTTAGATTGAATTTGAAGAAGCGTGTGTTTGGGGCCACCTTCGATAAGCTATTAGGACATGTGGTTAGTGAAAGACGCATTAAGGTAGATCCAAATAAGATATTCAAGAAATGCCTGCACCCAAGATAGAGAGAGGTTTGACGTTTCCTAGGTCACTCATAGTACATTAGCTACTTCATAGCTAGACTTACACCTATTTGTGAACCAATCTTCAAGCTGTTAAGGAAGAATCAATCCGTAAAGTGGAACGAACAATGCCAAAAAGCCTGTGAGAAGATAAAGGATTATCTTACTAACCCATCTGTATTGAAGCCACCAAAAAGTAGAAATCTGTAGGCCTTTTATTTAACGATAGAAAACAACTCTATTAGTATAATGTTAGCTCAAACAAAGAACAAACATACAGTGTATTGCCTCAGTAAGAAGTTGTTATTTTATGAAGAGAAGTATAACTAGGTGGAGAAGACCTATATGGCACTGGTTTGAGCGATAAAGAAATTGAGACACTATTAAGTTGTATTCTGCAGAAATTGTTTAAAAACTCGATTCGGTTAAGGACTTACATGAAGCTCCTTCCTCAATGGCAAAGTTGGCAAAGTGGTTAATCTTGTTGACCAAATTGGACATTAAGTGTGTAACAAAAAAGATTATTAAAAGACAGGTAGTCTCAAAATATTTAGCCTAATAGCCTCTCAAAGAATGAGAATATGAACTTCTCTAATTCCCAGATAAAGGGTTAGGAGTGATTAACCCTCATGGATAGAGGGTGTACTTCATGGAGTTGTAAACAAGAAAGGAGTGAAAGTTGGAATAATTTTGATTTCGCCAAAAAGAGAACTCTTCCCTATAGCTAAGAAGCTAGACTAGACAAACAACATGGCCAAATATGAAGCTTGTACACTTGGACTAGAACTCTTGAAATGGTAGAGGTGTTCAGGGATTTGCTATTTGTCATTTCATAGGTAACAAATAAATGGGAACTGAAAGAAGAATGTTTGGGCCCGTATTTAGAAGGTATAAAAGGATTAGTGTAGAGTTTTCAGTGGGTCACATTTCATAATCTACCAAGAGAAAAAAAATGCAATGGCTGATGCCTTAGCCACTCTATCCTTTGTTGAGGATGGGCCGAAGGCAATGCTTATAAAGCTATTAATCACACTTCGGTCTGAGGCATTGTGTTATATATATAAAGGGGTGATGCAAATATTAGTGGAAAATCATATCGAGAAGAAGGATAAAGAGGTGATTTGAAGACTGTCCTCACAATTTATAGTCTACGGTGGTGTAATGCATAAGAAATGCTTGAGGGAGTGCACTTGTGGTGTGTGGCAAAAGAAGAGGCCAATAGGGTTATGGAAGAGGTGTGTACAAGAATTTGTGGTCCCCATATGAATGGGAAAGTGTTAATGAAGAACATTCTGTGATTGAGGTATTACTCTTAGGGTATTACCTGACTACTATGAAACATGACTATATTCAAAAGGTTTGAAACTATCACCAATGTCAGGCTCATCATATTCTCAGTTATTTTCCATTGACTAAGTTATAAAATTTGACCTCACCCTAGTCATTTATAGGATAAGGCATTGATGTGAACAAAGAAATCAGACCAACTTCTACAAAAGGGCATAAATATATTGCAATAGCAGTGGACTACTTTCCAAAGTGGATAGAGGCTGAAGCCTTCTGTAAGTTAGGGGCAAAATAAATTGCACAATTTATAGAGAAAAACCTTATTTTTCACTACATTGTGTCGCACCATGTTGTCATAGGCAATGGTGTCCATTTCCAGGTAAAGGGTAAGGTTATGTTGGAAAAATACAGAATGAATCCCCATAAGTTATCACCTTATAGGCTATAGGCTAATGAAGCAGTAGAGGTGGCAAATAAGAATGTCAAAAACATCATTGCCAAAATGGTTGAAACATATAAAGACTAGGGTTATCAAACTATGACAAGAACATCAATTGGGATGACGTTATACTCTATAGTATATGGGATAGAGGCAATGCTGCCAATTACACTAAAAGTGGAGTCCTTAGGAGTATTGATTGAATCTGGCATTCCTGAATATAAAGGGAAGAGAAGTGGATTCAAATAACTGACCCTTCTAGATGAGAAGAGATTGAAGGCCTTATATGACATCCAATTATATTAGGCTAGGATGGCCTGTACATTCAACAAGAAGATCAAGACAAGTGTAATAAAGGTTAGTGATATGATGCTAAAGGTAGTCCAACCACAAACTCAAAATCCGCAAGGAAAGTTCAGATCGAACTAGGAAAGCCATATATGGTCAAACAGATATACTTAAGTGGTGCAATGAAAATAGTAGATATGGATGAGAATGAGTTCACTGAGCTAGTGAACCTTGACAGGTTGAAGCAGCATTGTGTGTAAGGTATGAGAAAAATAAAATAGCCTGCTATGTAAAAAAACTTAAAAGGGTGGCATGTGCAAAAGTTTTATATATATAAAAGGAAAATACCCCAAGAGTTTTATATTCAAAAGGTGTTTTACTCTTATATAAGAGGAAAATAGATATAAGCTCGCTAAGTTGAAACCCGAACGATCTACTACTTTTGTGGATGGTTTCCACTCATTTGCAATAACCTACCAAAGATCCATTACATCACTATCAAGGTAGATTTCCATTCTATATTTCCAATGACTATGGTCGGATCCATCAAAGAAAGGTTTAAGGTGAAAGTGGATTCCTTCTTTTGTCATTGATCTCTTATCAAACAATTAAGGCAAGATTTGAGACTAGAATTGAATACCACTTGTTGCTTCTTATGCACCAAGAAAGGGGGTTTAATTGATGGAAATTTTAAAATTTTAGGAAGGAGTGTGAATGATTTAAGGATTAGAGAAAAAGTAGGAGAGGAAAGAACACAAGAGATTTGTAGTGATTCGAGTATTAACCAAATCAATGTCCAGTCCCTAATTCTTCCGATTGGGTGTTGCACTAACTCTCAATGGTGTTTTACAAGCTCACACCTAACTTAGAACAATGTGTTTTTCAAGGCTCACTCAACCTTTATAAGTGTTTTCCCAAGACTCGCACTTAAACTTAAATAAGAATTTTTTTTTAATTATGTTCACTCTAAAACTTAGACCCAATTGTGTTTAATGGTTCATACCTATCCTTTACAACTCAAGTACAAATAATTAAAGAGTAAAGAGTTGAGAAATCAAATTACGAGTTTGGCCAAAATTAATATTATTCTTTTACATTTAAGGCCACTTGGTGGAGTATTTATAGGTTTCAACCGCCTAATAGTTGTTGCAAGTGAAACTATCTCCAAAGTTGGTGGCAATTCTACATTTAATGCTTATTAGAGGCAAGTCACAAATGAGACACGATTATCATGGTTGCAAACTGCATTTCACTTTGGATTTAGCCTTTTCTTAGTCGCGATCTTTAAATTTATCTAACAACTATTTACATGTGCAGTCCATCATTGGTTCATTAAAAAAGTAGTTGTTGCTGCCCTTTAACAGATTTCATATGTGGCGGATGAGATCCCTTAGTTGCAGTCACTACATGAAGCAACATTAATAAAGTGGATGCTATGCTCTCACCACAAATTTCCCCAGAGAATTTGAGATCAAGTTAAGATTGACTCACGGTAGCTATAACTTTTCACTCTAGCAATTTTTGATTCTTTAGATGGCTCCTTAACACATGGCTTAGCTTGCTTGGTCATTTGATTGGTTGTTAGAGTTCTTCCTAAGTCATTTAAATTTAGCGATCGTGATCCCTGCCATAACTGACATTGCAAACTACACTTACCATTTTGATCATTTGCTTTTCTTGAGTAGCAGTTACGACCTTCAAGTCTTGTCGTGACTTTGGAGGCAAATTTTGATACTTAGAGTATTTTACTTCTGATAACCCCATTCAACTTCTAATGAGATTCTAACCTAACATTTGCATGGACAACACTTAGAAATGATGTTAGAAACTTTCAATTTATATTGTCAAGATCAAAAAAGAGCTTTGAATTAGGTTTGACCATCCTAGTCTAACAACTTATTCTTTCTAGTATTAACTATAAGTCTTTGGTTAAAGCATAATGAAAGTCAGAAAATTTTCTTTTAAGTTGATCATTAAAAGTTAATAGCTAGTGAAAGAACTAAACATGATCAAACTCATGAAGAGTAGGCATAAGTCTATACTATATGTTTGATTGGGTTATCTCTAATGAAAGTACCAAATTACACTATTAACTATCTTGCTAATGGTATATGATCAAATTGTCTTGATCATTCGTAAGTATATTGATTTGTCATGATGTGTAAGGTAGACACTAACCATGATCTTTAAACATAGGGCTGATCAATTAGAGAATTATTGATAAATTAAAGTTTTTAATTTATCTAGTTTTAAATATTTAGAATTATGACTCATGTTTGTTGTCAAACAAGTTAGAAAGCCAAAAGAATCATACACACACAGACATAGAAAAGGAGATTAAAATGGATTGAATATGATTGAAAGGTGCTTTCTTAATTTGAGGACTTAATTATTAGTAGTTAAAAGCATAAGGACTAAAGCCTTAAATAGGCTTATGAGCCAAATTCCTAATGAGATTAGGAGTAGGCTTTAATCTTTATAAAAGAAAGAGACCCCTCTTGGCCACCCACAAGGAATAAAAGAGTATGTTTTCTACATAAAACAATTTCCTCATAAGGGTTTAGCCTATTTTTGCTATCCAACCTTCCTTATCCCAAAAAACCTAGCTAGCAAGATTATAGAGGTTATGGAATTCTCTTTTCATGTTCATGTAGGTACCTCTAGTGGTCATGCTCAAACTATTTAGGGTGAATGTGGCTTGCTACAACCTTATCTAGATGGTGAAAACTTGGAGGAGATCATGAATAGAGTGTATTCTTGATTTCTTACTTTAAAACATACTATGCATCCATAGGATTCTTGATTTAAAATTTTGATTTCACTTTTCACTATGTTATTAATTATTAATCGAATCCTAAAATTCCCAACTGTGATATTTGACTCTCTTTTAAAGATAAATATGATTTGTTTTTCATGTTTGCATTGTTATTATTTCAATTAAATTTGGTTATATGTTGATTTAATAATTATGAAGCACAAATTCTAATTTTTTTTTAAATTTTTTTATTCTAATCAAAATCTAATTTACCCAAAATTATTATGACGATTTATTATTTTCAAAATTGTTTTGAACAATTTGCAGAAAGTTTGTTCCATAAGGTTTTGAACGCTTTTATCCTTTTGTATGGTTTGTGTTATCATTGGGCATTGTATTAGAGTTTTTCAATTATTAAAAAAAGGGGACCTAAAGCTTTTAAATATTCTATTTCTAACTTGTTTTTGACGTGGAATAAAGGGTTGCCTTTGTAGCAATTAATGTAGGGTTTTGAACTCTCTTTAATTCACATGCTTGTTTGGGTATTTTGTACATTTGTTGTCTTTGGGTTGAGAACCCATATTGCATGAAAATAGTGGTTGTTCGTCTTCATGTGTTATTTGATTATTTACTTAAAAAAATAATTTTTTAGGTGATTTTTGCAATTTGGGATAGCTTTGGTTGAAAGAGAGAAAAGTTTGTCTTGGCCTGTATATCATGAAACAAATCGTTGGGTGAGTGGAGATCATTTTCCTTGCTCAGGTTAATATTTATGGCTACAATGGATTCCCAAATATGTAAAGGAATGGCCTAAAATGGTTGTGAAGCCTATACAAATGTTGAAGGCAATTTGCAAACTGTTTACATATCGTTATGGTATGACTGGTTAAATTTATTTTTCTTTCACAATAGTTAACATGAAATATAGTTACTGAGTTGTGTTGCCATGCAAAAGCTCACATGGGAATGCAAGACATGACCTCTTCCTTTCTTAACTTTGGTTAGAATGGTGCACGACCATGCAACTATTTACATGGGTGTGCAACTTCTCTTTTAGTCTTTTTAAGCTCTTTTCTTCCTTTTTAGACCTACTAAACAAAAATATCCTTCATAAAGTTCTTTTATATGCCAAATTCAATAAAAAAAAAAACACTAAGATTTGAAGGGAATTAAACTATCAAATGTATGAATATATGTTTTGATAATACGTTGGTACTATCACTAGGAAATGTGGAATCACCACTCAACTTTGGTGGAGACAAGAATCTGGGAAGATAAAATCTAAACATAATCTAAGTTAATTGTAAGGCTCATTTAATCTTCACCTTCTTCATGTGCTCACATTCTCTCTCTTTTTATTTCTTTTTCTTTTAGCTCGCCAATAAGTACATCATCATGTATGAGATTTACAATTTGAACATTGGAACAATGGTGATGTTTTATCATTATGTAAACTAGTACTATCACATTCTCTAATACAATCAGAGCCTTTTTATTTGTACAATCATGTTCAAAATCTTGACTTTTAATACTTGTATAATCATGTAAAGAAAAAGTTTGAATGTCCTTTGTTCTTTTAGAAACAATAATCTCATCATCAATGGTAGTTTTAGAAGCTTGTGTAGGCATTGGAAACATTTTTCATAGGAATTTGGGCCACACATTTTTTGCAATCTTTTCTTTATCCCTCAGCAGAGATAGGATTTTACCCATAATACTTTCTAGAAAATGATAATTGTTCCCACCATAACAAGGCATCATCTTCAAAGCTAACAACAATCATTATCTTATTTTGCTCCAAAAAGTTATGGTATTCAAACACAATCGCTACTTGTTTTTCCCATGCTAAGTACTCTTCAGGACCACCTTTTCCACAAAATTTTGTCATTTTTGGTTTGTATTTATTATTGCAAGCTTGGCTCAATTTATGGTTCAAATTTGAAAGATTATTTGCCAACTGTTTCATTTGATCTAGCAAGCCTTTCATGGAGCACACAAATTAATCTCTTTCTATCTCTTCTAAACCTATCATTATATAAGAAGAAGCAAGAAAACAAATAGAATCCTCACAACACTCCCTCACGTGTTTACACTAAAAAAATGACACTCCCCTCGCGTTTCACACAATAAGACTTTTTTCCCTTTATGATCTCACAGTCTTTTGCCTTTTACCTCTCAAGTTTCTTTTTTTTAAGTTCTTTGAGGATTAAAGTTACTTTATGTCATATTAAGCTTAAATTGAACACAAACAAGTAAAAACTAATTCTTAAAACACTTAGAAAACAAAAGGAATTGAAATTAACATAATTGGTTGCAAAAAAAAATTTTTAAAGAACTAATTGCAATTTAAAGATAAAAAAAAATTTAGAAGTTGCAAGGTGGTGTTTTGAACTCAAGTCGATGGAAAATCAAGGGTTGGCTGAATGCAAATCAAAGAATTGAAATCAGCCTTTTATTGGTCAAAACAATTTCTTATGCAATTTCTAGCTTCTTTTATTTCTTTCTTTACTTTTCTTTTTCTTTTTTTTTTTTTCTTTTTTGACCTTTTTCTTAATTTTTTCTTTATGTTCTTTTCTGACCTTTTTCTTTTTTTCTTTTTTTTTTTTTTGACCTTGGAAGCTTAAAACATGATTGAAATTGAAAGAATTATAAAGAACAACTCAAAAACCATGCAAAAATCAAACAAAAGCTGAATGGAGTAAGATTAGAGACAAATTCATAATTCAACCTTCTCCTTGAATTTGAATGATGTGGTTCAACCCTAGACACTTAAAAAACACCAAAAAAAATGATTAGACACAAAAAGAAATGAAATAGAGTGACAAACAATGAAGATATTGCAAGAAATAAGCTGAAAATCAAATTTACTTAATTTAAGAAAATTTTGGCAAACTTCCAAATTTCAAGGAATTTCTTGAAATTGACACTTCAAATCTATAATTGGGGATTCAATAAAGGTTAATCCATAAAGAAAAATGAATTTGAATTGATAGAAACAAAGAAATCCAACTAGAACAAAGAAACAAACTTATTTTGCAAAGTTCCTTAATTTAAGTAAATTTTGCTAAAGTATGCGATTTGTTTAAAATTTTTTGTTGAAATTTGATATGGGATAATCAATCAAGCTAATTTAATGATTGAAAGTGAAAACAAACAACTTGGAACTCAATTGAATAATTAGAACCAAATTAGTGCTAGAATTGCTCCAATAGCAATTTTTCTTATTTTAAGAAAATTTTGAAAAACAATATGTTCCAATTATATTCTTATGATGCAAGATCATATTTGGATGATAAAACAACTAATGTGATGATGGAAATCAAAGAAAAATAGAATGAAAACACAATGAAACAAGAACAACAGAATTGAACAATGATAAAATGCAAGTTAGGAGTTTTTTTTGTGTGATTTTTATGATGCAAAACGACTTGCAATAGAGTTTAATGATGGAATAACACTTAAATAAGATGAAACAAACAGATTTAACCTAAGACAAAGTGAAGAAACAAATTTGAACACAATGGCTCAAATGAGGCAGAGTTGAAGAGAAGAAGAACAACAAGATGTAAATACAATGAATAAGAACACAAAGGGATACTTACTTGATAATTGAAAGCTTAAGCTCTGATACCGAATGATATGAACAAGGTTATATTAGATTCCTTACTCATATGCTTAGCATAAGTCCCAAATATATTAAATAATCAATAATAAGATTTGATCTTTAAATCTCAACTAAGCCCCTAGAAAACATGTTTCTAGCAACCTAAATTATAAAAATTTAAAGTTGTGTTAACCTCAATCCTAAATTAACTAAGTAATTTAAGACCTAGATTAAACGAGTTTGTGAAATTATTAAGCTCACTCAATAATCTCACCAAGTTCTTTGAAGAACTCAAGAAGAGAAATCTCTCTCGCAAAAGCTTATAGCCAAAAGAATAATTCATTTTTACTTTTTTTAATCACGACTGAATGGAGGGCTATATATAGTCTTACAAAATAACCTAGCTAATATCATAAAAAAAAACTTAAAATCTATGTGTAAATTCGACCATAAAGAGTTTGGCCACCAAAAAATATGTTGAATAAAGGTTTCCTAGTGAAATAAGGAAGATAAGAATGCCTTGTGATTGGCTAAAGAGGTATTCAACCTTCACAAGGTAATATCTAAAGAAAATATTCTAAAAGTGACATAAAATAATGAAAGACTAATAAAGATAATGCTAAGAAGAATAGGACTTCATAATCAACCAATAGGAAGCAATGTTGAAAAGTTCTTGAAAATCTTGAAAACCTTGAGGAATCTTGGAAATATTTTATAGAATCTTAAAAATCTTGGAAGAATCTTGTAAATCTTGGATGTCAAATGTCAAATCTTGATTGGTTCACATTTTGACCTTGATTTATCTTAGGATATAACTTTTTGTGTTGTTGGAACTTGTTTTGAAACATGTTTGTGGTTAAGACAAGACAACCTTATCCAACATGTTTTGTCTCATATCTTGTCCTAACATGAAAATTTGAACTTTTCGGCAACTTGTTGGGCTTGTTAGCAAGGGCGCATATAAAGTATTCGAAACTTAAATTACATCCAAATGGACTTTATTTTGGGCTTGACAATGATCCACTAAATCTATCTGAAAAGTCCAATCCCCAACTTTGGGCTTTGGCTTTGACCATGCACCATCCATGAATCCAATGGGCCTATTAAGCTCATTCTCATCATCTAATAAGAGAAAAAATTTGTGGCTTGTTTCTATTGGTTGAAAGTTGAAATTCTCTTTTAGTCCCTTTTCTTCATTTCTTCAACACCTCTATCCATCTACCATTCTCCATATGCTCCTTATACTTTTAATAAGTTCCAAAACACCTTTATTTAACATATTATAACATGCATATAACATATGACAATTTTTCTTGCAACTATGCAAACATTATATTCATATTCAAATACCTCAAATGTTATGATATAGGTACTCATGCTTAAGTTATGTGATTCATATATGCAAATATATCATAATTAAAATGCAAATGAATTAGATTGAGGATGTTAACTAATTTTTTTGCTCTAAAGCAAAAATTTAAAAGTTGTTTAGGTGGAAAATTAGCTATCGATTTAGTACTGTCGCTAAATAGTGATGAAATTTTCTATTACTAATTTTTTGCCTCTAAAATAAAAACTTAAAAGTTGTTTAGGTAAGAAAATTAGCGATGGATTTAGTTCCATCACTAAATAGTGCATATTAGCTGTGAAATTTTTCGTCACTAATTTTTTGGCTCGAAAATAAAATTTTAAAAATTATTTAGTGAAAAAATTAGCTACATATTTCATTTCTCTTGCTAATAGCGGTGGATTAGCGATGAAAATTTCATCGATAATTTTTTTGGCTCCAAAATGAAATTTTTTACTCGAAAATAAAAATTTTAAATTTTTTTCAATTATTTAGCGATGTAATATGAATTTTAGTAATAAAAAAATTGTCACTGAAATTGTTTACTTCCTATTTATTTTTTCTCGACTCATTTTTCACATTAGTTTTTTCTATTCTTTATCCTTTCTTTCCTTTTTCTCTTCTTCTATCACCCCCATGTCAACCTCCTTCGTCGCATGTCGCTTCCTCCTTTACCGCTTCGTCCATCGTCGCCTCCTTTGCCATCCATCGTCGTCTCCTTCGCCATCCATCGTCATCTCCTTCGCCATCCATCGTCGTCTCCTCTTCCATCGCTTCCTCCATTGTCGCCTCCTCCACTGCCACCTCTTCCACCACCTCTTTCACCATCCACCATTGCCTCCTCCATCGCATCCTACCTTTTATTATGTTAATTGAAAAATATGTAATTTTTAATGTTTTGTTAATTAAAACTTTATAATTGTTAAATTTTGTTACTTGAAAATATATAATTATTAATATTTCTTAATTGAAAATGTGTAGTTATAAATTTTGTATAATTTTAGAATTATTAAATTTCATTTTACTATCTATAATTATACCTGTTAGTTGTTTAATTTAAAATTTTAGAATTTATTTATTTTATAATTGATAACATATTGATATTTAGATTTAAAGAATTGATAATATATTAACATTAAAATGCAATAAAATGATCATTTATAAGTATGATAATCAAATTATTAATGTGATGAATTTATTAGTTTTAATTTTACTAACTTTAATTTTAAATTAAATTAATAAATAATAAATATTTATTTATTTATAAAAATTTATAAATATAAAAAATGAAATAAAATTAAAAATATAAAATTTTAATATACAAAAAATTAAATAAATTTATAGGAAAATCTATCAAACTAGCGATTAAAATTTTCGTAGCATAGCTTAGCACCAGAATAGTGACAAAGTTTTCCATCACTAAAATTCTATTGTTGTTTTTAACAACAAAAATTTCATCATTATTCAATCACTAATCTTAGTTACGAAATAACAATAAAATTTTGGCAGTGAAAAATTCTATCACTATTTCGTCGCTAAACGAAATTACATTGCTAGCTCTTAGGAGTGACTAGTCTAGGGACAAAAAATTTCATTGCTAATCCGATAAATTTTTGTAATGTATCTTGAGCCTTGTAAAAAAGGAGTAGGAAGGGTTCTCTTGAGACTACAAAAAGAGAGGTTACTCTTGCACCTACAAAATGAGAGATTACTTGAGCCTATAAAAGAAGATTAAAAGCCCAAGTGGTATATGTTGGCCCTAGTGCATTAAGAAGGGGGAGTGGGGGGGAGGGTTGAATTGGTGGCAAATTTGGACTTTTGATTTTGGAGGAAGCATAAAAGAATGTTAGAGAAAAAGTAGGAGAAGAATGAACACAAGAGTTTTATAATGGTTCAGGTATTAACCAACCCTACATCCACTCACCAATTCACCAATTGGGTATTTCATTCAATCTCTAGTGGTTTACAAGTTCACACTCAACTTAGTGTTTGGGCTCGCACCAAACCTTGCAAGTGTTTTTCAAGGCTCACACTCAACCTAGTGTTTTAGGATCGCACCAAACTTTACAAGTGTTTTCCAAGGCTAACACTCAACCTATACAAGAGTTTTACAACTAGGCTCACTCTCAAACCTATACAAGAGTTTTACACAACTAGACTAACTCTCAAACCTAAACAAGGTGTTTAAAGCTCATACCAAACTATTTACAAAGAAATAAAGAATTAAAGTTAAGAAATAACTTTGCAAGAGTTTTGACACTACCAATAATTGTTCTCTTGCATTTACATCAGTTTGGTGGAGTATTTATAGCTCGTATCCACCAAAGAGATGTTACTCTAAAACTATAAACAAAGCTCTAAGATGTGTTAGGTAGATTCAGTATTAAATGCTTGTAAGGTTGAAGTCGCGGTCATGAATTTTCAATTGCGGCTGAAAGTACCGTTTGTGTCTAACAGCTAGTCCACATGGCAGCTCCTCATTGGTCCACTAGGAAAATATAGTCGTTGCATTCTAACTGCTCACAAAAATCGTGATCTTGATTCTTCTTTGTATAGGGCGCGACTTAAGATGCAAATTCTTTTATTTGAAGGAGAGTTTTCATCTTCATGAATAGCAGTCACTACCTACAATGTTGCTCTCATAAATTTTGTTCTCCAACAGATACTTAGGACACTTGGCATGATATGATTGTGGACTTGATTCCTTCTTCAATTACTTTGAAAATCACGGTCGCTACTAAGTCGTGACACAGACCACGAATTCATCTGTGATTCAACCAAGGCTCCTTCAGCTGATTCGCAGTTGTGAATTTGCTCGCGAATTTCTCTGACCTTGCTTCATTCATTCTTATAGTAGTGTCGCGGTCGCGATTTAAGGGATATCGACTGTGAATTCTCTATTCTTCTAAAAGATGGAGATTTTGACTTCCATTGAAGATAACTCTTATAAACTGTAAAAGCAACACTTAAAATTGACATTAGAACTTTCAATCTATATTGTCAAGATCAAAAGTAGAACTTTGACTTAGGTTTGAATAACCTAGTCTAACAATCTCCCTCTTTTTGATTTTGACAATCTAGATTGAATGTGCAAAGGATAAAGAAACAATTATGTATGCTTCCTAAGAGAATGATTTTGAAGTCATTCAAATCTTAAGTATGAAATTGCTTCCTCTCAATCTATACTCCCCCTTAGTTACTCTAATAAGACCAATGTCTTAGCTTATACAAATGTAGCTCAATTTGCTCTCCGTTTTTTGTATGTTCCCTCTTGGTATATTCAATCAATTATCTTTCCCCTTTTGTCAAGATCAAAAAGAGAGGAATATGAGGGAATAAAAGAGAGAATGGGGAATACAAGAGGGAATGACCACAAACTTGTCAATTATACAAACTCAAATTATAATAGCAAACATAAGTAATTTTGCACAATTGATCACAATACGTCGCATAAGAAAATAAATGGATGAAACATAAATGTAAAATAATTCAAATATTAAAAGATGCTTGAACGTACAAACTAGGGCTAGAAATTTAAGAATTATCATATATGGCCCTAGTAGAGTATATGATTTTTGACGATTGATTTGAACATTTGAAATGAAGAAAACCTCCAATGCAAAATGAATTGATTCAACTCATCACACAATCAATCAAATCAAATCAAACATGTCAACACATAGATATATCAAGTAATAAAAGTCCCCCTAAATGTATGCATAAATATATTAAGTTAAAAACATAAGGGATAAAAGAAACATTACAAGTTTAGTATCAATGCCTTGACACCCAATAACCATGCGAAACTTTTATCCCTTCTTCATTAGCAATCCATTCACCTTTAGATTTTCCATAATGAGAATTTGGTGAAGGTGTCCCCATCTTGCAATATCAAACACTTTGTTTTTGTGCCCAAACATACTTGGGTCCTTGGGGGTTAGACTTGAAAGGGTCTTCTAATTTGAGGTGTGCCTTCCTAATATGGCAAAATACATTAATATGTCCATATCTCATGCAATACTGATATTGGAGTTTAGACTTGTAAGTCTTTCTCTTATGCACAACCATAGTATGAGTAGGGAAACTTCTCATACTTGGGTGGTAATAGTGTATGCAAGTGCATGAGTGATGAGAAGTAGAAGAGAAATTTCTATGATTGTGTGGGTAAGCAAGTTTTTGTTGTAAATGTAAGCATACTTTGCTCTTTAAGCCTTGGGGGCCCTTTCCTTTACCCTTAGGCATAGGATCCTTAGTGCTAGGAGCACCTTTCTTCCCCATGACCTCAATACTTGAAGTTTGAAGTGTTATTGCTCTAACAAATGTAGTGAGTGAAGATGTAGATGTAGAGGCTCCATTGAAGCCTAGACCATGTCTAACTAAAGGAGGTCTTTGAGATACAAGTAGTGTATCTAAAGCTTTCTTCCCTTTATGAAATTTAGAGATGGAGTTTCTAAGTTCTATAACTTCATCCTTTAAAGAATCATTTTCCTTTCTCAAGGAGCTAAGAGAGGATGAAGACTTAGAAAGACTCTCTATATACTTTTTGAGTTCTTCATTAGAAGTCCTCAATTCACTAACAAGATTGTTCAAAGATTTAAATTCATCCTTTAACTTGTAACTTTTTTTTCTTATAAGTTTTCATTTGTGACTTATATTTGCCATATTTCAAAGTGAGAGCTTATTAAAGTTCATCATCTATATCATCAAATGCATCATAATCATCATAAGAATATGGAGAAATACTTACCTCTTTAGAGGAGTACTCTTGAGCCATGAAGCAAAAGTTTGTTGCTTCATCTCCATCTTTATCTTCATCACTTGAATCATCATCTCAAGTTGCCTTAAAGGACTTCTTCTTTTCCTTGTGATGATAGGAAGATGACTTTCTTTGAATTCTTCTTTCTCTTCTCCTTTTCATCAACTCTTTGATCCTTCTTGATATTTTGGCAAGCTCTTTTTCTTCTTTATCTCTTTCATTTGATTCACTTGAGCTTGAATAATCTTCTTGAGCTTTTAAGGCTAGAGCTTTCTTCTCTTCTTTGTGTCTTTGTCCTCTTAGCTTCTTCATCTCTTTATCTTTTTTTAGAGCCATCTCATGAGTGTGAAGCTTACCAATAAGAGCATTGGTTGGCACATTTCCAATCTTTGGATTGGACTATTGAATATTGCATATTCTTGCACCAAATTTATCTAGTAGAAGAGATTTGAGGATTTTGGTGTTTACCTCATAGTTGGTAAGAGTCCTTCCAAACTTTTTCATGTTTGTGACACTAGATAAAAGTCTATTTGTCATTTCGGCGATGCTTTCATGGTCTTTTATCACGAAGTATTCTCATTCTGTCACATACATTTCCAACCTGCTTGATTTCATAAGAGTTGTGCCCTCATGATAGTTTTCTAATGCTTTCCATTATGGCATGTGTAGCTTGGCAATGTTGGACTCATTTAGTTTCTTCCTTTGACATGGAACTTAGAAGAATAGCCATTGCCCTATTGTTCTTCCCATTTGCCTTTCTTTGTGCTTCACTTCATTCTTCTTTTGCAATTGCCACCTCTACTCATTCAACCATCTTTGTTGGAGGCTTTCACTCTTCAAGTATATAATCTCATAAGTTGATGAGATCACTATCAAGATTGTTCTCCATTTTATGCTTCCAAAGAGCATAATCATTATCACTAAAGTGGGGATTAAGATGAGAGTGAACTCCTTTTTGTGCCATTGATCTTTTCTCACACAATTAAGGCTTCAATTGAGACTTGGCTCTGATACCAATTGTTGGCCTTAGTGCACCAAGAAAAGGGGGTTGAATTGGTGGCAAATTTAGACTTTTGATTTTAAAGGAAGTACATAAGAATGAAAGATTTAGAGAAAAAGTTGGAAAAAATGCACACAAGAGTTTTATAGTGGTTCGAGTACTAACCAACCCTACATCCACTCTCCAATTTATCAATTGGTATTTCACTCAATCTCTAGTATTTTACAAGCTCACACTCAACTTAGCGTTTAGGCTCACACTAAACCTTACAAGTGTTTTCCAAGGCTCGTACTCAACCTAGTGTTTTAGGCTCACATCAAACCTTACAAGTGTTTTCCAAGGCTAACACTCAGCCTATACAAGAGTTTTACAACTAGGCTCACTCTTAAACTTATACAAGAGTTTTACAACTAGGCTCAGTCTTAAACTTATACAAGAGTTTTACAACTTGGCTAACTCTCAAACCTCAACAAGGTGTTTAAAGCTCACACCAAACTATTTATAAAGAAATAAAGAATTAAAGTTAAGAAATAACTTTGCAAGAGTTTTGGCACTATCAATAATTCTTCTCTTGCATTTACATTAGTTTGGTGGAGTATTTATAGCACATATCCACCAAAGAGACATTACTCTAAAACTATAAACAAATCTCCAAGATGAGTTAGGTAGATTCAGCATTAAATGCTTGTCAGGCTAAAGTCACAGTCGCGAATTTCCAATTGCGGCTGAAAGTACCATTTGTGTCTAACGACTAGTCCATGTGGCAGCTCCTCATTAGTCCATTAGGAAAATATAGTCATTGCATTCTAACTGCTCACAAAATTAGCAGTCGCGATTCTTCTTTGTACAGGGCACGACTCAGGATGCAAATTCTTCTGTTTGAAGAAGTGTTTTCATCTTCATGAATCGCAGTCGCTACCCATAATATTGCTCTTCTGAATTTTGTTCTCCAACAGATACTTGGGACACTTTGCATACTATGATTGTGGACTTGGTTCCCTCTTCAATCACTTTGAAAGTCGTAGTCGCGACTGTGTCGTGACACAGACCGCGAATTCGTCTGTGATTCAACCAAGGCTCCTTTAACTAATTCACGGTTGCAAATTCACCTGCGAATTCCTCTGACCTTGTTTCATTTATTCTTATAGCGTTGTCACAGTCATGATTTAGGGGATACCGACCGCGAATTCTCTATTCTTCTAAAAGATGAAGATTTTGACTTTCATTGAAGATAAATCTTATAAACTGTAAAAGCAACACTTAAAATTGACATTATAAATTCAATCTATATTGTCAAGATCAAAAGAGAGCTTTGACTTAAGTTTGAATAACCTAGTCTAATAGTATATTAGGGAGTGGATGTGGACACTTTATTAACCCACTATAAATCTTATGTATCTTTATCTTCTTTCTTCTGCACCGCCTTATTCTTTAAGAGTATGAGTGAAATTGTTAGTGCTATTCCACTATGAATAATACTCAATAAAATTCTAATAAATTTTATGTATTTTTGAAGGGAGCTAATTCACCCCTTTTTTGGTTGTCATCCTTATTAAAGGACCATCACCTATGCATTATATGTATGTCATATTTGTTCTTTTTAGTATTAAGTATAAAGTCTTTGGAAAAAGTATAACTCTAGTTAGAATATTGTCTTCTTACTTGATCATTAAAGTTAATAGCTAGTGAAAGAAATAAATATGATCAAACTCATATAAAATAAACACACATCCATACTCTATGTTTAATTAGGGCATATTTAAATTACACTATTAACCTATTTGTTAAGGCTATATAATCAAACCAACTTGATTATTGCTAACTATTGAGTGATATGGCATGCAAGTTAGACACCAATCATGATCTTTAAATATGATATTAATTAAATAAATATTTAATAATAGATTAAAATTTTTAATTTGTTGATTAAATAAATATTTATTAATAGATTAAAAATTTTAATTTATCTATTTCTTAATGAATGATTTAGAACTATAACTTATATTTAACATCAACAAGTTAGGAAGTCTAAAAAGTCACATACATAAGGACAATGGAAATAGACTAAAAATGGATCAAGTGAAGTCTCAATAAGAATGTGCATTCAAGTGTTAAAGACTTAATTATAAATGCTTAATAAGTATAAAGATCAAAAAACAATTTGGCCACATGGCTAAATATCCTAATAAGGATTAGGGTCTTTAGTGCTTCCTATATTTATGAATGCTTAGTGTAATCAACCATAAGTGATTAGAACCTATAAGAGAATTGTCATCCCTTTGCCTACCACACTTTCCTTTCCTAAAGACCTAGCTAACTTTCTTCAATAGTGCTTTTGAATTCTTTTCTCATTATCATGTGGATACCATTAGAGGCTAGACATATGGACGATTGTGGTTTGCTACATTCTAGCTGAGTTGCTGAAGAATAAGTAGGGAGATAAAAAATAAAGGGATGGTTCTTAAACTCTAACATAATCATAGCATGCATTAAAGTGATCGATTGTTTGGGAATTAGTTACTAAATTTTAATTTATCATTATGTATTCTTATTATCAACATAATTAATTCTTAACCTGAGTCTACTATATTGTTTTTGGTGTTGAGCTATACAAGGAGGCCATATACAACTTTGAAAAGGTCGTTAGGTATTAAAAAAGTGTAAACAATAAAATCTTACGTGTATTTAAGCTAGTTTAGTGAAAATTGAATTTATTTCTAAAGGGTTTTTAGTTTATGTAGTGAGAGTGATTCCTTCGAGCATTACTTTGTATGTCTTGTATAGGGATCACAACTTATGTTATTCTTTAATTTTGTGCAAGGTTTAAATTAGTGCCTAAAAACTAATTTGCAAACACTTTGCACTTGAAAATAATTTGGGACCCTAATGGGTAGCATTAGGATTGTAACATATCAATCTTCTTCCTTAATTATATTTGTGTTTTTCATTGAGAAATTCATTTCATAAAAATTTATCAATGTCTTATTCACTTCTCCTTTTAGATGTATATGGAACAATATAATTTTTTTTTCATTGAGTTATGATTGTAATAAATCTATAACTAGATTCTAATTAGTAAAATTAAAAATTTTTTAATAAAATATCAAAGTCTAATTATCTTTTGCTAGTAAGCCTAATAACTAAAGTCAATTCTTTATAAAGAAGTTAAGCATTCTGACTCCAAATTAAATAGGAGCCTAAAACTTGCAAAAAAAAGTATGTTATATCATAATTAATACTTGAACCAAGGCAAGTATAAAAAATTCTAAGATATTGCATGAGTAGAAAGAAAATTTAATGAAAACGATGAAAAATATTACATGGATAGAAAACAAAGTTAATGAAAGTGATGTAAAGATATGAAATATAAATTGAGGTTTTTTTTTTTACAACTTTTTTAAAAAGCATGAGGTTAATGATAGATGCTTAAAATCTTTCTATTTCATCTTTTAATCTTCATTTTGTGATCCATTCAGCTAAGGCAAGTCAGCTAAGGATCCATTACAACTTCAAGGCCTAATCACAAGAGGAACGCTAAAAAAGTTTAAGGATGAACTTGTAGATTTCATGGAAGGAAAACTTACAATTGGATAGGCCCAAGAATACCAAGGAATGTGTGAATACTAATTGCAAAAGGATGAGAGCTTGGACTCTTCAAATGGAATGCTTAACTTGATCCAATGGGGCCCAACTGATGGAGAGGACCAAAGCCTAACACCATTCGGCCTAAGCACAAGAATAAGGCCTAAAACATGTAAAACATGAGGACAAGCCCAAGAAGCCAAAAGATCTTTGCAAGATATGATTAGTTGGCATTGTCTTCCTAATGCCATGAGGATTTCTCCCTATTGGTTGAATACTATGTTATTTTTAGTTAGGATTCTTAGTTAGCTATTCCTCTTTGTCAGGAACCTTTAAATAAGGAATTTTGGCTAGAAAAGTTAGCTTGGTCGAATCTTGATGGCCAATATAATTATTTATTTTAGTTGTTAAGTGTAAGTGAGATTAGTTTATCAAAGTACGAATAGGACTTGTAAATTTGGCTAGGGCTTGTAACGCTGAATTAGAGAGAGCTTTTTAGGGTTTTATTTAACTTTTGTAAAAGGTATTTAAAGCCCCTATTCAGCCATTAATAAATTAACTAGAGATTTTTTTTAACTTTATAAGATTGATTATCTAATTGAGTTCTTGAAAAGACTTGGTGAGATTGTTGAGTGAGCTATTGAGTTCTTGAAAGGACTTGGTGAGATTGTTGAGTGAGCTTGATAATTTCACAAAACTAGTTTAATCTAGGTCTTGAATTACTTAGATAATTTAGGATTGAGATTAATACAAATTAAATCTTATAATTCAAGTTACTAGAAACAAGTTTTCTAGAGATCTAGTTTAGATTTAAGGGTTTATCTTTTTTTTTTTTTTTTTAATCTTTGAATTAAGCTTGGAACTTGTTATTGTATAGGGGTAAGGAAACTTGTCCAATCTCATGCATATCATTTGGTATCAGAGTAATGGTTATTCAAGATCAAAAGGTATTGTTCTTGCATTATTCTTCATTCTTTTCTTGTGTTCTTACGATTAGATCATTCAAATCACATTATTTTTCTTGTTTTTCTCAATTCGGTTCCATTTAGCTTATTGTTTTCCATTATATTTTCCATCCCTTTATATCATTAAATTAGTATGTTTCATCATCATATATCATAAAATTATCATCAAATTCTATTTGAAATTGCATTGCTTGCAAATTTGCCTAAAATTTAGGAAAACTTGTGATTTGCACTCTTTAGCTCAATTCGCCAATTGAGTTCCATTCTATTTATTTTCACTTTTAGTCATTAATTTATCTTGTTTCACCATCCAATCATTATAAAATTCCATTAGAATCGCATACTTGTGCAAAATTTTCTTAATGAAGGACCTTTGCAACAACCTTGATTTAATGTTTTTCTTTAATTTAAATTATATTTTCTTCATTGATTAATCATTCTTGTGTACCCAATTGCAGATTTGAAGTATTTGATTTAAGAAATTCCATAAAATTTGGAACTTTGCCAAATTTTCCTTGAATTAAGAAAGCTTGAATTCTAGCTAATTTCTTCATCCTTTTTTATTCTTATTTATTTCTTTTTGTTGCTAATCACTTGTTGGGTGTTTCCTAGTGTCTAGGACAAAACCTTTTCCAGAATTCAAGAAATGACAAAATTACCAAAATACCCCCCATACCCCAAGTTTGGCTCCTTTGTGTTTTCTTGTGTTTTGTAAATTGTTCTTTGTGATTTTTGCAATTCCAATTAAATTTTAACTCCCAAAAGTTTAAAACAACAAAAAAGAAGTTTAAAAAAAAGAAAAAAAAATGTCAAAAGAAAAAGGAAAGAAAGAAAAGAAACTAAAGATTGCATACTTGACGTTTTTAGCCAAACCTGAAAGTCCCTTTGAACCATTCGGCCTAGACTTGATTTAATCATATTCTTGATTTCAAAACACCAATTTACGATTTCACATACCTTTAAATTCTTAAATTTTGATTAGGTCTTTAGTTATTTGTTTGTTTGCAACCAGATTGTGTTTCTTTCAATTCCTTGTTTTTAAAATGTTTAAGACTAGTTTATGCTTGCTTTTTGAGCTTTTCTAGACATAAAGTAACTTAGCCTTTAAAGAACTTAAAGAAAATAATATTAATTAGTAAAAGTCAAGAGTGTGTGAGCTCATAAGAGGTTAAAAGCTAATTTTGAGTTGAAACCGAGTATGAGTGTCATCAATTGAGTATAAACACGTAAAGGAGTATTTGTGATTATTTTATTTTTTTTGTTATTTACTAACCATGGAAAAACCTAAAGATGACCTAAAGTAGAAGTTGTTAGTGAAAGCTATGTAAGATATTGTGGCCCTTATACAACAAGAGTTTAAATAAGTGAGAGTGTAACTTGGGAGCATCCAAAATGCCTCTAACTCCAATAACACACGCACCAATTCTAGACAACCAAGGCGTGGTAGACCTATCCATGATGATGAAAAAGGTGATTTACACGAGGAAAGTTCCCAAAAATCAAGCAAGTAAGATGGCAATCTAAGCGACATCAAGCTAAAGATTCCTACTTTTAGTGGCAAGAGTGATCTCAAGGCTTATTTTTCATGGCGAAAGAAAGTAGAATTTGTATTTGATTGTCATAATTATAGTGAAAAAAAAAAAAGAAAGTTAAGCTTGCATCTATAGAATTTGTAAGTTATTCTCTTGTATGGTGGGATCAAATTATGTATTTTAGGAAAAAATGTGGAGATGATCTAATTTGTACTTAGGTAGAGATGAAGAGGTTCATGAGAAAACATTTTATCCCTAGTCATTACTATATGGATTTGCACAACAAATTGCAAAGACTAGTACAAGGGGGCAAAAGTGTGGAGGAGTATTACCAAAAGTTAGAGGCAACTTTGATTAGGACTGAAATTAGGGAAATAGTGGAGCAAACTATGGCTTGATTTCTTGGTGGGCTCAATAAGGAGATTGTTAATCAAATGAAGATGTATCCCTATAATGATTTGGAGGATTTGTACCACAATGCCATCAAGGTGGAGAAACAACTAAAGGTAAGCCTTCTAGGCTCAATTTCAATTCAATTTCTTGGACTAATAAATTTAAAAGTAGTGATATGCCCAACATAAGGTTCAAGGCTGAAACACCTAAGGAGGGAAGGAAGCCTAACTTTTCTACCAAAGCCAAAACCAATAAGCCCAATAAGAGTTGTTCACTTGTTTGTTTCAAATGCCAAGGAAAAGGGCATGTTTCATGTGATTTCCCCAACAAAAGAGCTATGGTTTTAAAAGATGGTGAGATCACTAGTGAGGATAAAGAAAAAGAAGAAACTAATCCTGAAATTCCTCCATTAGATATGCTAATGGCAACTTATGTCTTGTTATAATGATGGTGGCAGTTACACTAATGCGGCTAGTACCTACCTAGTTGAAATATTAAATTGTCAACTTTAAAGCATCCTAAACCATATCACAAGTAATGGTTAAATGAATGTGGCAAGATTAAAGTTACAAATCAAGTTACGATAGCATTTTCTATGGGCAAGTACAAGGATGAGGTGTTATGTGATGTTATTCTTATGCAAGCTAGTCACATGTTGTTGGGTTGCCCTTGCCAATATGATCGGAAGGCAAAACATGATGGGTTTTTTAATATATATGAGTTTGATTTTGGGAGCAAACATATTGTATTATCTTTTTATCCCTTTCTCAAATCTATGAAGATCAATAAATTTTGAGAGAGTGAGAGAGAGAGCGCACATGCATAAATAAGAAAAGGAATTAACAAGATAAAAAGAGAGTTATAGGAAAACCCAAGAGGGGTGTGATATTAGACTGGAAAAAGGAGAGAAAAGAGAAGATGCCTAAAAGAAAATAGATGGGCACGCAAAAGCAGAATGTGTTAAAAGAGCTTTTTATACAAAAGAGAGGGATTCGAGAAAAGCCTTGCTAGCCAAAATACTCATGGCTATGCTATTGAATAATGATTTGCAACTAACACATTTTTTTAGTGATCATCTAACCAAATTTCTTCATAGTTGTTTTATTTCTTTATTGCATGATTTTGTAGATTTTTTTCCTGAAGATGTGCCAAAGGGATTACCACCCTTAAAAGATATTGAACACTAAATTGATTTCATCTCGGACTCTTAAATTTCTAATAAACAAGCATATAGAAGTAATCCCGAGGAGACAAAGGAAGTTCAAAGGCAAGTTAAAGAGCTAATGAAGAAAGGTTTGGTAAGGAAAAGTATGAGTTCATGTGTGGTTCCCATTTTACTTATACCTAAAAAGGATGGATCATGGGGCATATTTGTAGATTGTAGGGTAATTAATAAGATTACCATTAAGTATAGGCATCCAATTTCTAGGTTAGATGACATGTTAAATGAGTTGCATGTTGCATGCATGTTTTCAAAAATTGATTTAATGAATGGATATCATCAAATTCGTATATTTGAGGGCGATGAGTGGAAAAAAATTAAAATAAAATATGATTTAAATGGATGGTTAGTGATGCCTTTTGGGCTAACTAATGCCCCTAGCACATTTATGAGATTGATGAATCATGTGTTGCATGCATATTTAGTAGTTGTTTATTTTGATGACATTTTTGTATATTCTAGATCTTTAAAAGAGCATTTAGAGCATGTTAGATTAGTTTTTTTTCATGTGTTGCGCAAAAAGAAGTTATACACTAACTTTAAAAAGTGTTCTTTTTGTACTAGTAGACTTGTGTTCTTAGGATTTGTGATAAGTAAAGATGGAATAAAATGTGTTGGACTAGGTTGGTTAAACCTAAGTCATGAACCTCTTTTGATCTTGACAATAGAGACTGATCAGTTCTATTGTTTTCATTAAGTGTTGTTTTGTAGTTTACAAGATAGTTTTTCAATTAAATGTTGGATGGAAATCAAAATTTCCAACCTTGTGAAGGTCATCCAAATTCGCGGCTTGTATCCCCTAAATCACGACCATGAATAAGCTATAAGGATGAAAGGAGCTAGGCCAAAACAATTCGTAGGCAAATTCACAGCCGCGACTTAGCCAAAGGAAATGAGCTTGAGTCGCAGAAGAATTTGTTGTGGCTATCGCGTCTTGAGTCGCGATCGAGAATTTCATAGTGACAAAGAAGGGACCCAAAGCCACAACCATAACACAATAAGTGTCCAAGGTAACCGTTAAAGATAAAAAAATCACGAGTGCGAATTGCTAGTCATGATCGCAACTCAAGAAGTTGTAATTTCCTCATCAAATAGAGGAATTTACGGTCTCAGTCGCACCCAAGGCAAATATAACTTGCGACCATGACTTTTAAGTAGCCTATAAAACACAACGACTATTTTTCTTGGATAACCAATGGATGAGTGACACGTGGACTAGTCATTAGATATATAATGGGTTTTTTGCCTCGATTTCTAACTCCTCAATGCAAATTAGAAATTTGCGACTGTGAAATGATAGTGGCGACTGCGACTTCTGTTTGACGAGCATTTATTGCAAAATCTGCCTAGCACAACTTAGAGATTTAGGGATAGTTTTAGAGTATCTTTGGTGGATGTGGGCTATAAATACTACATTAAACATATGTGAATGCAAGAGAATTGAATTAATTGTAACCAAACTCTTGCCAATTTGCTACTCATTATTTTACTCTTATTTAAGCGTGGTTGATTGTTTGGTGTGAGCAATAAACACCATTGTAAGTAGGTTGAGAGTTAGCCTAGATTCTAAAACTCTTGTAAGAAGTTGAAGTGTGAGCCTAAAAACACTTATGAGAGGTTTTTGTGAGTCTAGAAAACACAAGTTGTTAGGGTTTTATGTGAGACAAAACACAAGTTGTATAAGTTTGGTGTGAGATTGGAAACACCAAGTTAGTTATGTGAAATACCTAATTGTGTAGAATTGAAGAGTGGACGTAAGGTTTGTTAACACCCGAACCACTATAAACCTTTGTGTTGATTCTTCTTATCTTCCTCTTCACTTCCTAAAAACATAAATCTTCTTCTTAATTTTAAAACAACCCACCAATTCAACCCCCTTCTTGGTGCCCTAGGCCTACAAGTGGTATTAGAGCTAAGTCTCACTAAAAGGCTTAATTGTGTGAGTAAAGATCATGGTGCAAGAAGAAATTCACACCCATCTCAAGCCATATTTCGATAGAGCAGATTATACTCATTGGAAGTATAGGATGGAAATCTATCTAGCTATGGATATGGTAGATCTATAGGATATTGTTGTTAAGGAGTGGAAGCCACTCACCAAAGTAGTGGATGGAAGTGAGCAGCTAATCCCTAGAGAGGAGTGAGTTGAAGCACATAAAAGATCCAATGTAAGAAATAAAAAAGCCCTGACAATCCTTCTAAGCTCTCTCTTAAGAGAAGAAATTAGAAGGGTACAACATTACCTAACTGCTCATGGTATTTGGAAAGCATTGGAGAAATATCATTTGGGCACCACCTTGGTGAAGTCTAGCCGACTTGAGATGTATATGACGGAGTGGGAGTTGTTCATGATGAAAAAGGAAGAAAGCATCACGAACATGACAAATAGACTCCTAGCAATCATCACCAACATGAAGAAGTTTGGAAGAGTCCTCACCAATCATGAGGTAACTTCTAAAATTCTGAAATCTTTACCTCTTAAAAAATTTGGTGCTATAATGTGTAGTATCCAAGAGTCCAACCCATAAATAAGGAAGGTGCCAACGGATGTCTTGATAGGCAAACTTTTGACTTATGAGTTAGCCATAAAGAAAGATGAAGAAATAAAGAAAATGAGGGGTCAATAAGAAAAATCTAAAAACAAAAAAGGAAGACCTTGGCACTCAAGTCCACATCTAAGGGGAAGGAAGTGGAAGTAACTTCAAGTGAAGAAGAGAGTGACAAGGAGGAGGAACTAGCAATGCTCTCTAGAAGAACTAAGGAGTTGATTAGAAGAAGGAAGAAGATAAGGAACTTCAAGAAAGCAACTCTTATTCCCAAAGAGAAATCAAATGATGTCACTTGCTATGAATATGGCAAGCAATGCCACATCAAATATGATTGCCCTAAGTTGAAGAAAAAGAAGAAAAAGGGATAAAGAAAAAAGAAAGTGCTTTAAAGCCACTTGGAATGATAGCTCAAGTAAAGAAGATGAAGTGGGAGAAGTTGTAAACCTTTGCTTTATGGCTGAAAAGGATTCAACCAATGAGGCAAGCTCTTCACCTCACTCTTATTTAGATTTTAATAAACTAGATTATATAGATAATGAGCTTCTAGAAGCTTTCACCATGAAATGTGACAAATATAAGTCACAAATGAAAACTTACAAGAAGAAGTGTACTAAATTAAAGGATGAATTCAAATCCCTAACTAGTCTTGTAAGTGAATAGAGGGCTTCAAATGAAGAACTAAAAAAATCAATGGAAAGCCTTTCCAAATCATCTTCATCTCTAGCTTCATTAAGAAAAGAAAATGACTATTTGAAATGAGAAGTCATTGAGCTTAGAAACTCTATTTCTAGGTTCCATAAGGGTAAAAAAGCTTTGGATGCACTCATTGTATCATGAAGACCTCCCTTTATTAGGCATGGTCTAGGCTTCAATGGAGCCTCTACTTCTTCTACTCCCTCACTCACAACTTTCATAACACTTCAAACTTCAAGTATTGAGATTGTTGGAAAGAAAAGTGGCCAAGACACTAAACCCCCATTGCCTAAGGGCAAGGGAAAGGTGCAACAAGGCTTTAAACCTATTGCTAGAAAGACCAATCATGCATACATGTATAATAAAAGGCATGCTCACTCAAACACACACAGAAATGTTAAATCCAATACCGATTCATACATCTTTATGCTCACACACACATCATATAGGTATGAGAAGACCCCCCACTCATACCAAGGCAATGAATATGAGAAGACACTATGGTCCAATGCCATTGTTGCATGAAATATGGACATATAAATGTTTATTGCTACATTAGGAAGGCTCACTTCAAGTTGGAGGATCCTTTAAAATCGAACCCTTAGGATCCAAGTATACTTGGGTACCAAAGCAAAGATGATTTATTTGTGTTATGTACAGTGTTTGGCAACCACCAATGAAGCAAATGATTGACATGTGGATAGTGGATGCTCCAAGCACATGACGGGCAATAAAAGTTATTCATGGCCTTAAAGGAAAAAGAAGGTGGCAGTGTCACATTTGGTAACAATGCCAAGTGTAAGGTAATTGGCATTAGGACCATTGGTAAGAATGACTGTTCTTTAATTAATGATGTTTTACTTATTGATGGCTTGCAACATAATTTGCTTAGTGTAAGTCAATTATGTGACAAAGGTAATAAAGTCACCTTTGACCCTAAAAAATGTCGAGTTACCATTTTAGTGGATAAAAAAGTAGTTTTAAGGGTGAAAGAAAAGACAATACCTATCTAATTAACTTAGACAATTTAGCTAACCAATCTTTTAAGTGTCTTGTGTCTCTTAATAATGAAGTTTAGCTATGGCATAAAAGGCTTGGACATATTAGCACGGAGCTCTTGCAAAGCTTATCAAAAGGAAAGCTAGTGAAAGGTCTTCCAAAGCTAAAGTTTTCTAGAGACAAGACTTGTGGTCCTTGCCAAATGGAGAAGCAACATCAATCTTCCTTCAAAGTAATGAATGTTATAAGTACATCTAGACCTCTTCAATTAATTCATATGGACTTGATAGGACCTCCTCGGAGTGCTAGTTTAAGTGGAAAATATTATACACTAGTCCTAGTTGATGGTCACTCTAGGTTTACTTGGGTATCCTTTTTAACTCACAAGTATGATACTTTTGATGCTTTTAAAAGTTTTGCAAAAAGAATTCAAAATGAAAAGGGTTACTTCATTTATTCAATAAAAAGTGATCATGGAAAGGAATTTCAAAATTAGTCTTTTCAATCTTATTGCCAAGAGAATGGGATTTTTCACAACTTTTCAACTCCTAGAACACCACAACAAAATGGTATTGTAGAGAGGAAGAATAGAACACTAGTAGAGATGGCTAGAATTATGCTCAATGAGTATTCTTTACCAAATTACTTTTGAGTTGAAGCTATCAATACTTCGTGTTATATTGTAAATAGAGTTTTCAAAAGACCCATTCTCAATAAAACTCTTTATGAGCTATGGAATGATAGAAAGCTTAAGATATCATACCTAAGAGTATTCAAATGCAAATGTTATATATTGAATAACAACGATAATCTTGGAAAATTTGACTCAAAAACTAATGAGGGCATATTCTTATGTTATTCCACCACTAGCAAGACCTATAGGGTCTTTAAAAGTTTAATGGTTATTGAAGAGTCTATGCATGTTGTATCTAATGAATCTAATAAGCTTGATCTTGGGAAAGGTTCTTTTGTTCATAATCTTGTAGGTGACTTTGAGAAATTGGAATTAAAGTACACTATAAGAGAGGAAGATAAGGATAATAATAAGGACAAATCATAAAGAGTAGATAAAAAAACCACACTATTAATAAGAAGAATTCCTAAGTCAAGATCTACCCATGGATTAGAAATTCTCTAAGCATCACCCTAAAGATTTAATCATTGGTGATACTTCAAGGGGTGTAAGTACTAGATCTCAACTTAACATTTTAGATAATAATCTTGCCTTTGTTTCTCAATTTGAGCTAAAATCTATTGATGAGGCTCTTGATGATGAGAGTTAGGTGATTGCTATGCAATAGGAACTCAACCAATTTGAGAGAAACAATGTGTGGGGACTTGTTCCTAGGCCTAAGGAACACCTAATTGTAGGTTGCAAATGGGTGTTTATGAACAAGTTAGATGAGCAAAGATTTGTCACTAGGAATAAGGTTAGATTAATTGCAAAAGGTTACAACAAAGAGGAAGACATAGACTATGATGAAACCTATGCCCCCATAGCAAGGCTAGAGGCCATTAGGATTGTTTTGGCTTGTGCATGTCATATGAATTTGAAACATTTTCAAATGGATGTCAAGTTTGTTTTTCTAAATGGTATCATTATTGAGGTATGATCGGTTCTCTACTTTTCCTTATTGCTTCTAGACCTGATATAATGTTTAGTGTATGCATATGTGCTCAATTTCAATCTTGTCCCAAAGAATCATATTTTAATGTTGTCAAAAGAATTTTCAAATATTTACATGGCACATTGCATTTAGGGTTGTGGTATCCTAGAGATTCTTCATTTAGTCTCATATGTTACTCGAATGCGAACTATGTTGGTAGTCTTTTAGATAGAAAGAGCACTTCTAGAACTTGCTAATTTATAAGAGAATGTTTAGTGTCTTGGTTTCATAAGAAACAAGTTTCAGTTGCCTTATCCACAGTCAAAGCTGAGTATGTAGCTGCGGGTTATTGTTGAAGCTGCGGGTTATTGTTGCACCTATGTTCTTTGGATGAAACAACAATTAAAGGATTATGGTAAAGTTGTTGACCACATTCTCATCAAATGTGACAACACAAGTGCAATTAATCTTTAAAAAAATCCCATCCAACATTATAAGAGCAAACATATTGACATTAAGCATCACTTTCATAGAGATCATATCCAAAATGGTGATGTTGTGTTAGAGTTTATAGACACAAATCCTCAACTTGTGGATATTTTCACTAAACATCTCAATGAAGAAAGGTTGAACTTCATTAAGAGAGAATTGGGAATGCTTGATGGAAGCTCCCTAAAGTTAAAAATTTAGATCATTTTACATATTGCATTATTCCATGGTTGAATGATTTGCCTTGTGATGTGTATGATGTTTATTCTTTGAGATGTCTTAATTTCATGCGCAATTGTGCTTTTCAATGCCAACCTGCATGAATTAAACATCAAAATATCAAAGTGGATCATAATGTTAGATGTCAAGTCTTAAAATTTCATAGTTATCCTTTTACCTTGTAATTCGCAATCGCTATTTTGTGATTCATGATCACAAATTACAGGTACTCATATCTTTGGCTAACAACCATTAATTCGCGATAGCAAAATTCACTCTCCACCACAAATTTGTTCAAATTTCAAAACTTTTGATCATTGAACAACTCATTTCCAGAGGATTTTTTTATCTGTTACTTACATTTTTCAAAATTAGCAGTCGCGAATTTGGGTAACTACCACATATTTAAGTGATTTGATTGCCAATCATTGCACTTTTTTATTTATTTCTTTTCTAACCATTTTTAGCTATTTTCACACCATTTCTTGGCCTATATAAACCTTCCAAATAGTGATTCATATCATTCTTGATAAGTTATCTCTATCAAACATCTTCTTACTCTCAAATCTTCAACCCTCCTTTAATTCTCAAATGGCCCCTAAGAAAGCTTCAAGATCAAAGAAAGGAAAGGTAGTAGCATAGCCTTCTGGACCCTCAGCTCTACACCAAATGAAAGGGATTACGAAAGAAGAGAAGGATTGCTACAAGGCAAATGCCTCTAAAATCATCCTTCGAAATCAAATTCCTTCTACTTTTCTCCTTGAGTTGTTGAGAATCAAAGACAAAATCCACACATTTTTGTCTAACCTAGGGTGGAACGAATTCATATTCCATGACGAGCCCAAATATGAGGAAATTGTGAGAGAGTTTATGTGTACCATGACTCTAAGTCAAAGATCTAAATCTCGTGTTGGCTAATACAAGTTAGAATTTCATACTTTTGGAGATCCTTATGTCATCACCTTTGAACAATTATCCACTTTTTTAAATCTTCAAGTTGAAAATTACATTCCACTCATCATTTTCGCTCTTGATGTTATTTATTCTGAGTTTTGGTCAGAGATTTCCATCTAGACCAAACATGACCCCAAGACCTCTTTAGCCAAATACATTTGAACCCTACCTTTTTGGCTACATCATCATATCATTACCTTCTCTATTAACGCAAAAGAGGATGGTAACGAAAAAAGTATCCTAAAAGGATTTTGCTTTTATTTTCTGCCTTGTCAAAAATAAGCCTATACAAACTGACTGATATCTTGTGGATCAACTAATTCGCATGAGCATCAAACCTAAGAGTCAGTTTCTTCTCCCGTCTCATGTAACTACCATCTACCAATATACTGGCGATCTTAATGAGGAAAATGAAAATTTTCTCACATGAAGCTTCTTCCCTCCTAAAACTTTATGGACCTCACCTATATTATCAATGCAAAAGTGATTCATCCTTATTCTTATGCCCATACTTTGGGTGTTTTTAGAGCAAAAAAGTTGGAAACATCCTAAAAAAAAAAGCCCTATCATTGAAAAAGGAGTGCAACCAGTCCCATCTCCTCAACCAAAACCTAAGTCCAAAGTCTCTCTTGCCACCATCAACTAAAAATTGGATAACGTAATGAGGATGCTCATGAGAAGATTTCTCCTCCTTTCCCACCTACACTATGACCTGGTGGATTTACAAAAGAAAGTAAGTGTTGCCCCTGCCATCTTTTAGATTTTAAAGATTGGGAGGACACATCAGAGGAGGAGGATGATTAAGAAGTTGAGGAAGGTGATGAGGCTGAAGGAGGAGGAGATAATGAAGATCAAGATGATTTTGGAGATGATGACAGTTCTCCTATCTTTTAGATTGTCTTTAGGATTTCTGTTGTTTATGTTTTATTTTTCTTGATGTAAACATTATTGATCCCATAGTTTATAAATAAACAAAAGTGTTTGAATTTGTAATTCTTTGTCTCATATGTTATGTGATTGATATTTGCTATATGTGATTGCAATTCTTATGAGTATATGAGTTATTATTCACTCCTTAGGATCACTTTATCTCACCTTTATGCATTTCATCTACTCTTTAATATTTACCCTCTTTTTGATCTTGCCAAAAAGTGGTATAAGTGAAGTATATGGAGAGAAAATAAGTAAAGCAAGAAAGCATAAGTTGAGGGGGATCAATTTTTTTTTAGTACTTAGAATTTCTTTGATCATTGACTAGAATTTCTTTAAGTATTCATTAATCATTTCATTATTAACTATCCCAACTTCACAACTCATGCATTTGATTTTCCATGAGATCAATCTAAGTTGTCAAAATAAAAAAAGGGGGAGATTGTTAAACTAGGTTGGTTAAACCTAAGTCATGAACCTCTTTTGATCTTGACAATAGAGATTAATCAATTCTAATGTTTTCATTAAATATTCTTTTGCAATTTATAAGATAGTTTTTCAATTAGAAGTTGGATGGAAATCAAAATCTCCAATATTGTGAAGGTCATCCAAATTTGTGGCCTGTATTCCCTTAATTATGGTCGCGAATAAGCTATAAGGATGAAAAGAGATAGTCCAAAGGAATTCACAAGCGAATTCACAGCTGTGACTTAACCAAAGGAAATGAGCTTGAGTCACAGAGGAATTTGTGGTGGCTATTGCATCCTGAGTTACGACCATGAATTTCATAGTGACAAAGGAGGGAACCAAAGCCACAACCACAACACGCCAAGTGTCCAAAGTAACCGTTGAAGATAAAAAAATCATAAGTGCCAATTCCTAATCACAATCATGACTCAAGAAGTTGTAATTTCCCTATCAAACAAAGGAATTTGCAATCTCAGTAATGCCCAAGGCAAAGATAACAACGACTGCGAATTTTAAGTAGTAGGTAGAACACAATGACTATTTTTCTTGGACAACCAATGGATGAGTGACATGTTGACTAGCTGTTAGACATAGAACGTAGTTCTCTGTAGCGATTTTTGGCTCTTCAATGCAAATTGGAAATTCGCAACCGCGACTTCTGCCTGACAAGCATTTAATGCAAAATTTACCTAGCACAACTTAGAGATTTAGGGATAGTTTTAAAGTAACGTCTCTTTAGTGGATGTGGGTTATAAATACTCCACCAAACAAATGTAAATGCAAGAGAATTGAATTAATTGTAACGAAACTCTTGCCAATTGGCTACTCATTCTTTTACTCTTCTTTAAATGTGGTTGATTATTTGGTGTGAGCAATAAACACCATTGTAAGTAGGTTGAGATTCTAAAACTCTTGTAAGAGGTTAATGTGTGAGCCTAAAAACACTTGTGAGAGGTTTTTGTGTGAGCTTAGAAAACACAAGTGTAAAGGTTTTATGTGAGCCATAAAACATAAGTTGTATAAGTTTGGTATGAGTTTGAAAACACCAAGTTAGTTGAGTGAAATATCCAATTGTGTAGAATTAGGAAGTGGATGTAGGGTTTGTTAACACTTGAACCACTGTAAACCTTTGTGTTAATTCTTCTCATCTTCCTTTCCACTTCCTAAACACATAAATATTCTTCTTAATTTTAAAAATGTTGGCCCTTGGCATAGTGGTTCGGGTATTAACCAACCCTACGTCTACTCCTTAATTCTCTGCAATTGGGTGTTTCCAAGCTTACACCTAACTTTTACACTTTGTGTTTTCAAGCCTTACACAATAACCTCTCTCAAGTGTTTTCATAAGATCACATTAAAACCTTTTACAATTGGTGTTTAATGCTCATACCAAACAATCACTTAAAGCATAAAGAAGAATTGAAAGAATGAGTAGCAAATTTGCAAGACCTTTTTTACAAGTTAATGAATTCTCTTGCATTTAAATATGTTTGGTGGAGTATTTATAGCGTATACCCACCAAAGAGATGTTAGACTATGGAGCTCATCAAATCTTTAAGACATGCTTGGCAGATTCTACATTAATTGCATGTTAGGTGAGAGTCGTGATCGTTATTGAAGATTTGTGATCTCGACATTCCAATTTCTATATAGGAGCTAAAAATTATGGCGAAAAACCCCGTTTATGTCTAACGGCTAGTCTATGTGTCAGCTTCGTATTGGTCCATCAGAAAAATATAGTCGTTGCTTTCTAACTGCCCACAAACTTTGCAGTCGCGATCAGTCCTTGTACAGGGTGTGATTGAGAAGCGAGTTCATCTGTTTAAAGGAGAATTTTCATCTTCATGAATCACGGTCACTACCCATAATGTCGCCTTCGCGAATTTTGTTCTTCGATGGATACCTAAGACACTTGGCACGTTGTGGTTGTGGACTTGGTTCCCTCTTCAGTCACTATGAAAGTCGAGGTCGTGATAAAGGCGCGATAATGACCGCGAATTCATCTATGACTTTGATACTCCCATCTTTGGATGAGTCGCGGTAGTGACGATGCCTGCGAATCTGTATGGCCTAATTTCACCCTATCTTCAGCTAAGTCGCGGTGGCAAATTACAAATCACTGACTGCAAATTTGGATGAACTTTGCCTTCTTAAAGATTATGAAATCCATCCAACTTCCAATTGAAAGTCTAACTTAATTATGCAAAACAACACTTAATGGAAACATTATAATTGATCAATCTCCTTTGTCAAGATCAAAAAAGGTCCAAGACTTAGGGTTAACCAACCTAGTCCAACAATCTCCCCCTTTTTTATTTTGACAACTTAGATTGATCCTAAAGGAAAAAAATGCATGAATGTGAAGTTAGAATGGTAATTTGTTCAATGTATACTTAGAATCTTTTAGTATACTTAGAAATTTTAGTGAATTTTTCTAAGTATGACTTTAAGGCCAAAAATTGTAAGTATGATGCTCTTATGCTCCTCCTCAACTAATGCTATTATTTTTCTTTCCCCATTTGATTCATTCTAGATTCTATTTCTCCCCCTTTGACAAGATCAAAAAGAGGATAGAAGGGAAAAAGATCAATTGCATAAATAGACAAGTAATCATTGGGAACAAATGCATAAACAAATTTAAATAAAGCAATCACATAACACAAAATTTCAATAAAGAAATAACTTTTATATATAAACTTATAAACAAGTTTTGTGGGATCCTAAACTAGAAAGTAGGAGAATCATCATCATCTCCAAAAAAGTCTTCATCATCACCAGGATCTTCACCTTCAGCCTCATCTCCATCTTCCACTTGATCATTGCCTTTTTCTTCGTGAGTATCATCAAACTCAGTGAAGTTTGGAAATGGTAATGAGGGACTCCCAACTTCTCTTGTAGGCCTACCATATCACTATGAAGATGAGAGAGAAACATAAAGCTCCTTTTCATCATCCTCATCAACTTATCTAGTTTGTTGTTGATGGTAGTAGGTGAGAGTTTAGCATTAGGCTTTGGTTGAGGAGATATAGATAGAGCTTCTTTAATAATTAGTCTCTTCCTTTTTGAGGTTTGGGAGGACTCTATTTTTATAGCCTTAATTGCACCCAAAGTGTAGGCATAAGTTTCTAGGTGAATTGCTTTGGCATTTGAGATAGGTGAGATCAAGAAAGTTTTGTTATGGTAGAAGTTTCTTAGTAAGGAACTTTTTCATTATCCTTATTAAAAGCTTCTACATATCGATATATGGTTGTGATTTGGGATGGAAGAAGGAATTAGCTTTTAAGCTTGGTGCTCATGTGGATTAATTGATCCACAAGATACCTACCAGTTTGGATTGACTTGTTCTTGACAAGATATAAAAGAAATGCCAAGTTCTTTTGTGATACTTTTTGTTTCCATCACATCTAGCATTAACCGATAAGGTGATGATAGGATGAAGTACCCAAAATGGTAAGGTTTTAATGTGTTTGGCCAAGGAGGTTATGGGGTCATGTTTAGTTTCGATTAAGATTTTAACTAAAACTCGAAGTAAATAACGTCAAGTGAGGAGATGATCAAAGGGATGTGTTCTTCAACTTGAAGATTGAAAAGTGAGAAAAGTTAGTCGAAAGTAATGAAATAGAGGTCACCAAAAGCTCAAAAAACTAACATGTATTGGCCTACTCGGGAATTTACTTTGCAATTGAGTTATACTGTGCACATGAATTTTCGAACCACTTATTCATATTCGGGTTCATCTTGGAAGATAAACTCGATCCAGCCCAAGTTTGAAAGGATTGCATGAATTTCGTCGTTAAGCCCAAGCGTCTCTAACAGAAAAGTTGAAGGGATTTTGTTAGGGAGGATTGTTTTGAAGGAGTTTGCTTTGTAGCGGTCTTTCTCCTCTTTAGTAATACCCTTCATAAGGTGAAGAGCAAGAGGGGCAGAAGGTTGAGCAATGGCCTTGCCTTTTTCTGCTCTGGACATTTTCTTGGGAGCCATGGGAGGAGTTTGAGAGAATTTTGAGAGAGAGAATTTGATGTTGGAAGTGAAGTGAGGATGTTGCTATTTTAGGGGGTATTTATAGCCATTTGGGGTCTCTATAAATGGCTAGAAATGGCTATTTAAATACAATGATGAAAAGATGGAAATGGTTGGTAGTCAAATCACTTAATGGCTAGGCGGTTGCCCTAATTCGCGTCTACGAATTCCAGAGTCGCGACCATGAATTCTAAAAATTATGAGTAACAAATAAATTCTCCTCGGCAATATGAGCTACAATGGTCAAAATTTGAATTCATGACCAAAATTCGCGATGGAGCTAGATTCTAGTGATCGTGATTTGATGTTTGACAGTCGGGTGACTTGGACTTATAATTCGTGACCGTGAATAGGTGATAGCAACTGTGAATTATGAGTCAACAAAGATGAGGATGAAAAATTAAGTTTTGAAAATTGTGATCCACTTCACTATGTTGATGCTTGATTTATGCAATGTGTTACAGAAAAGCACAATTGCAATTAAAATTAAGACATCTCAATTAACAAATATCAAATTTAATAAACACACATATAATGATCACAAATAAAAAAAAATAACAATCAACACATATAGTAATCATACATAAGATCAAATTTTCACTTTAGGAAGCTTCCATCAAGCATTCTCAATTCTCTCTTAATGAAGTTCAATCTTTCTTCATTGAGAGGTTTAGTAAAAATATCCGCAAGTTGATGATTTGTGTCAATGAACTCTAACACAACATCACCTTTTTGGACATGATCTCTAAGGAAATGGTGTCTAATATCTATGTGTTTACTCTTAGAGTGTTGGATGAGATTCTTAGAGAGATTAATAGCACTAGTGTTATCACATTTAATAGGAATGTGATCAATCACTTTGCCAAAATCCTTCAATTGTTGTTTCATCTAAAGGACTTGGGTGCAACAACAACCTGCAACAACATACTCGGCTTCTACAGTAGATAAGGCAATCGACACTTGATTTTTGCTAAATCAAGATACTAGGCATTGTCCTATAAATTGGCAAGTCCTGGAAGTGCTTTTTCTATCTAATAAATTACTCGCATAAGTCACATCCGAATATCCTATGAGAGTAAAGGATGAATCCCTAGAATGCCATAACCCTAAGTGAATTGTGCCATGCAAATACATAAAAATTCTCTTAACAACATTTAAATGAGACTCTTTAGGAGAGGATTTGAACCTAGCACACATATATACATTTAAACATGATATCCGGCCTAGAAGCAGTAAGATAAAGTAGAGATCTAATCATACCTCGATATCTCTTTTCATCTACCGTCTTACCCGATTTATCTTTGTCTAACTTAATGGTACCACTCATGACCATCCATGCCAAACTTCTTGAGTATCTCTCTTGTGTATTTGGTTTGGTTGATGAAGATCCCTTCTTTGGTTTCCATAATTTGTCGATCGAGAAAGAACTTTAGCTCTCCCATCATGCTCATTTCGAATTCCCTAGTCATGCACTTAGCAAAATCCTCACAAAGAGACTCATTAATAGCACCAAAAATGATATCATCAATATAAATTTGTACAATTAGTGTATCATGCTTGTGTTTTTTAACAAATAGTGTGGTGTCCACCTTTCCTTTTTCAAAATCATAAGAAATGCACTAAGCCTTTCATACTAAGCTCTCGGTGCTTGTTTCAATCCATATAAGGCTTTGTTCAATTTAAAAGCATGATTAGGAAAATAATGTGACTCAAAACTAAGAGGTTGTTTAACATAGACTTCCTCCTCAATAATTCCATTCAAAAATGCACTTTTTACATCTATTTGAAAAAGCTTAAAATTCATGTGGCATACAAAAGCTAAAAGTATCCTAATGGCCTCTAATATTGCAATGGGGGCAAAAGTCTCATCATAATTCATGTCTTCCTCTTGGTTGTACCCCTTAGAAACCAATCTAGCTTTATTTCTTGTGATAAGACCTTACTCATCTAACTTGTTCCTAAACACCCATTTGCAACCTACAATGGAGTGTTCTTTAGGCTTAAGGACAAATTCCTATATCTTGTTTCTCTGAAATTGGCTGAGTTCCTTTTGCATAGCAAGCACCTAACTCTCATCATCAAGAGCCTCATCAATTGATTTTGGCTCCAATTAAGAACCAAAAGCAATATATTATCTAAAAGATTAAGTTGAGATCTAGTACTTACACCCTTAGAGGTATTACCAATAATCAAATCT